>OX401414.1:6992360-7023360 GCA_947846245.1 Cerastoderma edule
GTGAATATTCCCTTAGAATGTGATAAATGTGGAATTCCTGACTCAACGGATAAAACAATGCCTTATTGTTTTATCATATGTCAGAAACAAAGAATTTCAATCCGATAGACAATTAAATCAAGCGATTTATTTTGCTGTAGTTAAGAAAGAATTTATACCTAAGAGTCCTCAGGTTTGGAAAGGAATTTACATTTTTAGGAACTCATTTCAATGCACATACATGTACAGTAATGAAAGAATCATTGTGCAAAAGGGGGATATTTTGCCTTTATAAATTCAATGTATAATATATAATTACTAAGGAATAAATGTATTAGACTCTCTTACAAATTAATCACGGATGCTCCAATTTGACTATCCACAGAATTATCCTTTCATGGGGGAATGGGGAAATCAAGACTTATCAAGTAGACCAAGGATCGACAAAACTTGGGAGTCTTTTTGATCGAGACCTAAAGCTTGTCAATCATGTAAATATTTGTGGTTAGGTATTGAATTTATTTCTAAAGGTAACATCGCTTCATAAGGAAATGGGGCTTCAGTCTTCAGAACTGTTCATTAGCAGATTCCAAGGTGTAATATTCTATGGCTAGTCTGATATTAACCCATTTCAAACAATAACGACATTTGACCACTTTGTTGCAGACGACTCTGTAAAACCTTGTGGGAAAAGGAGAAATTGCTTTTAACAAGCAATTTCTCCTTTTCCAACAAAGTTTTCTGCTCTTTTAATTTGGGACAGTCAAAAAGTTGGTGTTTGGTAAAGGGTTAAAGCAGACTACAATTTAAAAAAAGGAGATTTTGTAAATGATTAGTAATGGGCAGAAACGTTTCTGATCGAAGGAAACAGTGCTCATTTAGAGCTATCACCTTTCGTCAAAGTCATTTTAGATCATGTATTTTTGTTCAACTTTTCATAATGGCACCACTCCAAAACTTGGGTTGATTGGGATTTTTTAAGCCTTACCCTACAAAATTTCAATATGACCCACCTCGGCAAAAGATTTAAGGAACCAATGTGACTAAAAGAGAAATATTTTGGCACTTGTAAGCAACTTTTCCTTTTTTCCCCTTTGTTTTTTTTTTAATGAATATCACAAAGAAGTTATTTCATGTATTGGGTTATGTGTTTGCATAAATGTATCACATTACAGACAAATTAAAAATTTGCTGTAAGGACATAGACTGTTACTGTCAAGTTATTTAAAGTTTTGTATGCTGAAGTAAGATTTGTCCACAAGAATGTCACCCTTAAATCTTTAGCCAGGGGTTCAAGATATGATTTGGTATCAAAGTCCTTACCATGTCAGAAATCACAGTGTGAGAGAAATATTTCAAACTAGATTTTTAACTTTGATTTAAACATTTATAGTCTAGAAATTGGATGGAATCATTTGGAAATTTGTTTTAAAAGCCATTTATAAAATGGCTCCTTCATACCCATCACACATTCTTAACACCTTCAGTAAAAAACAATAGAATTAAAAGATAGAAAGAATTAATTAATATAAAGTTACCATACTTATCTAGTTTTGTATGCAGGTTAGTGAGACCCAAAAACATTTGGTATATAAACGCAACCCATAAGTTCATACAAAAAGGGTTTGTATGTAAATACATGAAATGTTCATTATTTGTGACATGACAGGTTAAAAGTTCAATTGCCTTTGGGAAACTTTATTGGTAATGGTATTTTATCCATTTGTCCCCTATCCAAAAAGGTAATATTCATGTTTCAAACTAAGTTTTTGGTTCATCAAGTAATATTAATTTTAGTAAATTCTATTCTTTGTTTGAAGAAAAGAGAAGAGTATCAAACAAAAATAACCAATTGTACGAGAAGCTTGCTTTGAATGATACTTTGATTGTTTTTAAGGAATTACATCAACTTGAAAAAACAAGATCTTTCAATTGATGTCCATATTTATTAATAAATGGTATATTGTCGAGATGAAAGCGTTATAAATGGCATTCCAAAAATGCAGGTTATGGCTTAAATGAATTCATCTTTGTTGAATCATCACGTTCTGTTATGATACTTTAGTATATGTGTGTGTTAACACTTAGAATGCTGGGTAATTTTCTAAAAAAAAATATAATGTTGTTTGTGTCGTCTACTGTCCAAAACCTTAAATATGTGCATAATTTTTTGATGAAGAAAGATACTCAGAGTAGCAAACAGGATAGACCATCGGCCAGCTGCCAATTTACTTGGCAGCTGGCCTGGATCTAACCTGTTTGCAAAAGCATGAAGTTGGTTTCAGTACTATAAGGGTTAAATGTTTTTTTTTCCATACAACATACTGTGAACCTTCATTGCACAAACAATTTGCTAGAGAATACGTCATTAAAGAAATGATTTAAATCAACTAATTAGGACTCAAACTATTCTCATACTAATTTTTTCTATCTAATAAGAAATAAGACAATTCAAGAGATGGTAAAATTGAAATTGATTTATTAGTGAAACCATCATTATGCTGTGTCAGTAAAAACAAATCTTGTGTTGATGTGAAAGGGGTTCTTGTTTACAATTTAAATAACCGATCTTGGACACTTAGAGTTGGGTTTCATAGCATCTCTACACGGCAGACATCCTGGCATTCTTCATCTATTGCGCAATCACGGAATTCAGTGGTTTTTGGATAAGATCCAAAGAAAGAGAAACCAGACACGGGAACATTGTTGTGTAATGAGTTGCAGTCAGTTTTATGGGGGTTCCTAACATCTCTGCGAATTTGAACAGACCAAAACTTAATTTGAAGCGGTGTTTTTGGCCTGTGGCCTGTTCTTATTGAGACCACTCCAAAAATAACTAGGGTTTAGTGAAATTCTGGACTTACTTTACACTTGTATTGAAATAGACATATTTGGTACCATTTTGGTAAATTTTGGATTTTGAAGAATGATTGGTTTCAGTGTTGCTATGTTCATTCCAGTAGAGACTGGTTTGAGAGGGTGGGGTATGTCTTATAATAACGAATAAGTTGATTAAGTACATAAACAGTGACTATCCTTGTTATCTATAAACTATATGGGATGACCCTAACTGGTTTATCGGCCACCAGACACCTATTAACCCTTTACCAAAGGCCAAATTTCGACTTTCTCAAATTGAAAGAGTTTGAAGACGACATTTCAAAATGTGATGGAATTAAAGATGATAATCTTATAGGGCAGAAAGAGTTGTGGGGGAAAAAAGAAATTTCTCATTAATCTCATTAAGAGTGACTTCTCCTTTTCCCACAATGTTTTCCAGAGTTGTTTGCAAAAAGTGGTCATATGTCATTACTGTTTGGTATTGGTTTAAACATTCTTTTTTTTACTGATACCCACTGTGGGAAATATGGAATTTGTGCCTGGTATAGACCGAAATCACGGGCCGGCCATCTTGGATTCAAAACGAGGCTCTTAACGCAAACAAACAAGTATGTCTGCGTATCACTGTTGTGTGCCGGGGTGCACAAATGATTCAAGATATGACAAGACCATGTCTTTCCATTGTTTCCCAACGGACGTATATAGGAAGAAAATGTGGTTGGTGAAAATTAGACGAGACGAGGGACCCCTATTTAAGGTAAATATCCGTATACATCTGTTGAAAGTTTTATTTCGGATGCCGGGTTACGTATTTCCGGACTAGCCTTAAGTTCGGACAAGTATGCTTGATTGATTAAATTGACAATTTTCTTTGCAAATTATTGCTTGTCAACTTTTTCTATCATTATTCTTTTAATTTGCTTGCTTGATGAAAATGTCTCGTTATCGTGAATAATGCTTGGTATATAAGTTCTGACATGTTTCTTTGTCATCTTTCAGGTACAAACTCACACGAAAGTCTGCTCAGCGCACTTCGTCCGAGGTGACTTTAGACGAACTCTTACGGGAATAAAGATTCTGACGAAGGAAGCATGTCCCTCTGCGTTTAGCTGGACTGAGAATACACCGGTGAGAAAACCACCAACTTCAAGATTGAACCCTCCCAAGAGGAAAAGATTGAACTTTGAGTGAGTGGACATTGCTTTTAATAAATGACAGGACCTGCATTTGTGATCATACCATATTTGCATCTTATTATAACTCCATCAACTGTGGTTCTAACTAAGACTTCTATCGGGGAATTTTTACTAAGATTTTAATTGTATTTTTAAAAAAAAGCTGAATGACCAATTACAAGTTTTAAGTGTGATGAAGATTATACAAACTGATATACTTTAAGATACATGTAACGAACGCTGTAGTTATACTTATGTAAAATATATATTTTATTATTACAGGGACCACACAGACATGGATGTTGATGAGCCTGTACAAACACCACAACCAGCGTTTCATGATTATCTTGGCCCTGAAGAACAACTGAGTGTTGAGGAGAAACTTAAAAAAGCAGAGGAACACATTGATGGACTAGAGCAGCTTCTAGGCAGACTGAAAGTCAGTAGATTTGGACTCCATCGTTTCTCTAATGACTCAAAGATGATTGTTTTCTACACCGGCTTTAGCTCCTATACCCTACTGATGAATTTGGTTCAGCTGCTCAGACCTTCAGCAGAGAAAATGACACGATGGTCACAGGTACAACGTAAGAATATGAGACATTCAGCAGAAATCAACACTGAACTGTCATTCAGAGCAGAGTCTTTATCTCTTGAAGATCAATTTTTTCTGTTTCTTGTTCAAGTCAGACTGGGTTTATTCCAGTCGGATATGGGTGCAAGATTCAATGTGTCTCAGTCTACTGTGGGGCGGATCATCATAACATGGGCTAATTTCCTTTATTTTCAACTAGGATCTTTACCAATCTGGCCATCACGTGAAAAAATTGACCAACATATGCCAGACTGTTTCAGAGTAGCATATCCATCAACAAGAGTTATTCTAGATTGTACAGAGATAAGGATTCAGACCCCTTCAGCATTAAGTTTAAACTCAGAGTTTTACTCCCATTACAAGGGAACAACAACTTTTAAGTGTTTGCTAGGAATTTCACCTGCTGGTTGTATCACTTTCATTTCATCATTATTTGCTGGATCAATATCTGATCAGAACATAACAAGACAGTGCGGATTGATGGCCCTGATTGAAAAAGGAGACAGTGTCATGGCCGACAAGGGATTTCTAATTGAAGAAATGCTTAAAGAACGTGGTGCAAGTTTAAATATTCCGCCATTTTTAACGAAAAGGGACCAGTTCACTAAGGAAGAAGTAGAGGAGACACAAGAAATTGCCCGACTTAGGATCCATGTTGAACGTGCCATCCGACGTGTGAAAGAGTACCACATATTTGATTCAATTTTACCTGTTTCTATTGCTGGTTCAACATTACAACTCTGGACTGTATGTTTCTTGTTGACACTGTTTAGAGGGCCTTTGTTTTAGACTTTCCTTTTGACATGTTAAACAAAATAAAGAGGGAAGAGCTGATAATAGTTAAAAGTTTATTAACACCTTTTATTAACAACTTTGAAATAAATATGATGCTGTGAATAAATACACTTTCTTCAATATTCCCAGTCCTCACTTTTGTTTGTTCTTAGTTTTCCACCACCTTTTTAATTACAACTATTTGCAAAAGGAAGATTTTGCTCACAATGAATAAATTCATCCTTTTTCCTCAATGTTTTTCTCAGTGTCTAAAACAGTTATTTAAAAACTACTGACAAAAGGAAAATGTGATTGCCATTGGTATATTCCTTTAAGCACAATGAGTTTTGCCTTAAACAAATGACCAAATACATTCAGAAACTACAACTGTATTCAAAATAGACAGTTATTGCAAAATCAGTGACAACAGTTAAAATTGCTCAACATTAGCAGATTTAAGAGTTTCTGATAAGATACTTTCTTTAGCCTATGGACAATTGCATCTGTTACAGAAAACTGTAGAAAAAACGCTAATTGCTTACAGTGGGCATTTTATTTATTTTGTCAGGCTTTTTTTCAGATTTTTAGATATTGTGAAGAATCTATTGTGGTAGAATGACAAATTGCAAATCAGCAATTTATCAGTTTGTCACAGAAATTTCTTCAGACTTTTGTTTAATTACACAAACTTCTTAATGAAGTGGTTAAAATAAAACAAAGCAAGTTGTGTGTGTGTGGATGCCCACAATTGACTATTGAAATAGATTCTTTCAATATGCATGTCACTTGGGGTCCACACACAAAAGTCAGCCCATGTCAATCCACTTATAGCAAGTTGCCCAAGAACCTGTAAGTAATAAGCGTGATTTTCTTTGAGGCTGTAAGTCCCATCCCTATTGTGTTTGAGGCACTGGGCATGTCTGTATGTCTCCTTGACTGGACATTTCACTTCTAGCACGCCAAAAGGTCTTATTTCACTTGGGTCATAGACAATTCTATCAGGTGAACTACCCAAATAAGGCACTTTGGGATTTATCAGGAAGCCACAGAGTTTAACGTTCACGTTTCTATGCGTAGCATATTCCATAACAGCCTGTGCCTCATGCGTGCGCCCATATAACATCGCTTGTGTCTGTACCCGTCGTTTTGAAGTCAGGCGTTCAGTGAGAGTCTCAAAATCCTTCTGTCTTATAACTACATCTTTAAAGATGGATGATGTAAGTCGCTTCTCTCTTAACTTATACCACTCTGGACAATCGCTTTGTTGACGGGTTAGTTCCTCATATTCCTGAGCTTCAGCCTTTGAAACACTTAATCCTTCCATGAACAATTGTTCATCTCTTGTTAAAACTGTCACATATGGCGAGGTTAAGTCGTGTGTATCCAAGGGCAAACAAGGAAATTCTCTTCCGTCATGAATTCTTGTTATGCTCCCATCACTTTTTGGCTCTGGTAACTGGTGGTAGAGACTACTTCCTACGTAAACATTCCCAAACGCTGTTTCTCTGATCCCTAAAGAGGCCATGTCATCTGGTAACACAGTCAGAAGCTGAATATCTCCATGCAGGGGCAAGATGTGCCTCAACCCATTCATCAATGTGGAATCTGGAAAATCAGTCACAACAGGGTTGTACAATGTACTGCACACAGATTGTTCGGATTCCATGCTTCGAGATGCCTTTGGCTTCACAAACTTTACATCTTGAAGTGGTCTTGGTACAACACCATGTGTGCGTGGAGGAATGTGCCACTTCTGAGGGCACGAAGTCTTGGATACAACATCTGGGACAGACTTCAAGTTGGTTATTTTGTAGTGGGCTAGCTGGTATACAAGAGCAGCTACATGAGCGCACGATCCCTTCCCTGCTGAGCATTCGCACGATTGACTCTCAATTTCTTTTGTATGGAGAAATGAAATCTGAAGACAGGAAAGGTTACATTTAGTCAAACCTCGACAGTGCCATTGGTATATTATGAGAGTTTCTTTTGACAAGACACATCATTCATAGCCTTGACCTAGGACTGATAAATCCAATGAAAGCTGTAATATACTTGAAAATTGTTGACATGGCCTTCAAAAGAATGGCCTTCAAAAGAATTCTTCAACAAATGTTAAAAAGGGTGATTTAATCATTCCTCATCACTAATCAAAGGGTCACTTAATTCATTTTTTTTAATTTAATCTTAAATGGAAGTGAGCTGAACTTCCATGCCTTTCAGTGTTAATCTCAAAGTTTTAGCTGTTAACTTTTTGCATTCATGATAATTTTATGCATATAATTAATTGTATACCCTGGTACATTTTGAACTTTCTTTCTAAATATTTGCATAAAATGAAAAAAATAATAAAACTTACATGCAGAGACCATGGCGCTTCATTTTTCTTCTGAGATCTGTAGCATTTCCCTCTTACAAAGCATCCTCGCTCATTAACTTTCACTGCAATTGAAAGTAAAAAGACCCATTGAAGACAAAATCAGATCTATATGCATTCATGATTGATAAGATCCATATGAATTGATAAGATCAATATGCATTGATAAGTTCTATATATACATTGGTAAGGTTATAGTAGATCTAATACAATATTTTATGTTTGCCAACATTCAATATTTAACAGCCATCATAAAAGAAGTCATGTTACTTGAGTTCTCTTTTCTGCACTCCGACAGTGGTCACAAAAATAAAGGACATCTAACAATATGTAGATCTTTAGATATTGGTTTATCAACGCCAAATGCAACATTATAAATCATTAGATAAACAAAAGATAAGAAAAATGACAAATTACCCCGTTCTACAAAATGGTATACATATGACAGTTAACACTGGGTTAAGCACGCTGTGTAAACCAGTTTTCTTTAAGAGAAAAATACCCTCGACACGGTTCATAAATTGTCACGATTGACGATTAAACTTACCTTCAACATTATGCACATAAGACCCATGGAAGAACTTGTATCCCTTGTCAAGATGTTTTCCTGGTACCTTAGAATGTTTCTGGATGATGGAAACTACATCACTCATAGAAATATCCGGAATCGAGCGCAAATTACTCGTCCAACCTGGTTCACGTAGTCCTGTCACTTTCGCCATTTTTATTGTTTACATATACACAGGGGTTTCCCGATTCCTTGCGTTAAGAGCCTCGTTTTGGATGGTTTCAAAACGAGGCGTGATTAGGGTCTATTAATTGAAAGAAACTGTAGAGGAGACAAAGTTGTTGAATGTAAAATAAATATATTTATGCTGCTATTGCAGCTTGTCCAAAAGCCTTGATGGACAGGTGGGGGCTCTTTTCCTGGAATTTACCATGAATATAACCAGTTTTACAAATTCAGAAAAATAATTGACATTTATTGACAAGTATATCAAAATAAGATTTCAATTAGTCCAAAATTGAATGGTAAAAGCAGATATCCATGCAGTGTAATTAAGTACATTCTTGAGAAAGGTTATATTAATGGACAAGTTAATCAAAATAAGATTCCAATTAGTACAAAATTGAATGACAAAAGCAGATATCTATGCAGTATAATCAATAACATTCTTGGGATATAGAATCGGTAAAAAGTTATTCTCTTTTGTAACGATAATTTTAGAATTGCCTGTTAATGATAAGTAAACCCTAATAGCACTAACTATAGTAATGCCTTGAACCCTCGATAGATGATTATATATAATAAGTCAAGCATACAGATGAGGTATGTGTAGGGATGGTTTGTAGAGGTTTAAATATCTGATGAGTCAGTGTGTTGTGCTGTGTTGTACCACACTCTTCACAGTACACCTTGGTCGTACATGTGGTTAATCATTGGACTGTGAAACCAGCTTCCATAAGTATGTGATAGACTGTAATAGGCTTGCTTGCCTAAGTAAATCCATATACGTCAGCGTAACTTAACCCTTATAGTGCTGGAACAGACTTCATCAAGGGTTCAGTGCAATACTATATATAGTAAGTGCTTCCTGTTTATGAAGACTTGCACTGAACCCTAGTCATGCTTATGTAAACAGGTTAATTCCAGGCCAGCCGCAAAGTAAATTTTGCAGCTGGCCTGTGTTCTAACCTATTTCACAGCCTGTGATCTTAGCTGTTTGCAACATATCTGATATACTGTTCACCCAATGTAAAATCCATATAGAATTAAACAAATAAATGTAGCTCAAAAAATACGTTATGGCTTATACAATATGGTTTGTATTGAATTTATTGTTTTACCTAGGGTTAGCGAAATCTGATTTTGATTTACTTGTCCACAAATGCCAAATCTTTTACTGCTTTTGTCCTTATAAGGATTTTATAGTAAATTTCAGTAAAAATTCAAATGTCCATGAGGGGTTTTGTACAAGTTGGGTTAAAAAGACAATTGATTTGCCACTCCTGATATGATCATACCAATAATAAAATAGGACTTTGGTTTGTGTTATCAATTTCGATGATAAAGTTCGAAAGGACAATAAGAAGTAATCTAGATGTGTATTTAGAAAAGACCTATATATGCTTTTGTCTGATAAAAGATGAAGCACTCCTTTTGATTTATTTGACCTGGATTTGATGATGAAATTTGTTGTATGGTGAATGGTGCAAGTGTTCACTGACTAGTACTAAGTCTTAATCATTTGGGATGGTTCCTAGCTCATGTGCAAGGCAGTGTCAACTTTAACCCTATACAAAAATGCCAAATTTTGGACTGTCCAAATTGAAAGAGTAAGCAGACGACTTTTCAAAATGTGATGAAACTAAAAAATGATTTTATGGTAGGTCAAGTAAACCTTGTTGGAAAAGGAAAAATCGCTCGTTACAAGCAATTTCTCCTTTTCCCACAATGTTTACCAAAGTTGTCTGCAAGAAAGTGGTTAAATGTGTTAGTTTGGTAATAGGTTAAATTGCCGAGCATTCTAAGGGTTAAATCCTTGAAATAACATTTATAACAGACTTTTTCATTTGAACATCTCTGATCTGTTTAATATATTAGATTAAATTTTGTACTCAAAGGTTTTTTTCGTTTCGTGTATTTTCAGAAAGGGCTTGTTGAATTCTACGAATCTGGCACAAAAAAGGAAGAGAAAAAGGGCTGGGGTGCCTTCCTTACAGGGGCTGGAGCCTTAGGGGCGTTAGCAGTAGGGGCGCTCATCATGAACAAAGCATAGATCTAAATCAATCAAGAAAATCATCACACTGAACATTTCTGAGTGTTGTACTTGGACTTTCGAGAAAATTTCTTCTACCCATGTGTTTAGAACTCTCTGAAGAAATTTGGTCTACAGGTCCCGGGCCCGTTTTACTTAACAACTTACGGAAAATGTTTGAGTAAGTCATAATTGATAAACATGGATAGTATCTTCAATGAAAGTACAATGTTGCAATGTGGCACTTCATTGGAAGCGTCTCGGAGAGACGATTCCAATGATGTGTCACTTTGCAATATTGCTTCGTCCAATATTGAAGTAAGAGGAATTGTTGTTTTAGACTTACGCAAATCTTAAGCGTAAACTGTTTAGTAAAACGGGCCCCCGGTCTGGGGGAGGAAGTTGGTCAATGGACAAGAGGAATTGATGCAGGGAACCAAACCATGGTTTTGAATGTGACCAATGGGAGGGCAATGCTATATTGACCAATGAGAAGGCTTGACTGTGACTGCCTGACTGTTATGTTATAGTTGTGCTATTGTATGAGTTCAACGGTTTATTCCAGATACATGATGAAAATACGAACCATTTATGAACTGCGATTTACAATGTTGGAAGGGCGGCCATCTTACCTGTCTGATTAGATATCATATGATATGATACGTTCTTCATCTGTTTTATGATATCTGATATATGTTATGCGATTAACGATGCATGTTTGAAAATTTGAATGAATTTCATGTATCATTTATGTACAAACAAAAAAATAGCGTACCCTTAAAACAGAGATTATATTATTCAAGAAGTAAGAGCCAATTTCTAAGCGATAAGCTCCAATACTTTTTAATGATTTAACATGTTATGTGTGATGATGGAATTATACATGCCTCAGGCGTTGTTTGACATAGGGATTACAAACGGCACATTTTTTTTTTGATATCGGTTATAATGTTACATATCTCGACCCGGTTTGTGATATCAGATCTTATACATTCACCATACGATTCAATATATAATACATACATCTGGTGTGTTATGATCTTATGCAATATAAAACAATACTATTTGGGGTTTTATACAATATAAACAATGTATGCTTAACTATATACGGGAACTCATACAATAGCACTCACTGTAGTCTAGAGACAAATTGCAGTGCCCTTACGGAGACTTCATTGTAGTGAAACATTTCTAGTCATTTTATGAACATTTATTGTTTGTAATATATTTTTGAGCTTGTGTGTATATATATATATATTTTTTTAAATTTCTTACATTCGGATCTTCCCTCAAACTCAAAATCATTAATAACTACAACAAATAAGCTGTTGATGAAGGGTTTTTTGTTCCCATGGCCCTAAAAAGTCCATATTTAGCCGTAAAAAGGTTGTCATGATTGAATCTTCCTTTATAATGGTGTCTTAAAGCAAGATCAGCTATAGGCAAGGAAGTTTTTGATTTCTTATCTGAAACTTTTAAACATTTTTTGAGGGAAGGGCCTATGTGAAGTGTAGGATGTCATGGTTTGATAAAACGCCAATATGAGCAGCCCTTCAGGAAGATGGTGTATTTTTGTTTATGGTTCAGAATAAAAGAAAAACCAATGGTCTTAACAATGAGACTAACTCTTGACTTAAATTTGCTACAACAATTACTAAGCAAGACTATAGCAATTCCCCTTTAGAGTTGAATGGAAGACTATAGCAAGTCCGTCAAGAAAGTGACACTAATGTGACAGAGCTGCTATAGTCTTGCATCAAACCATGAGCCTATTGAAGCAAAATCATACCACAATAACATGTGACGTTTTATTATTGGAAGTTACGAGTTTTTATTTTGCTGAATTAATTGCTATCATTTTTGTATCAGTTAATGATATGTATGAGAAACACCACTATTGTGCTTAAGAATTCTTAGATAAATAGCTAATAGACCTTAAAAATTCACCATCTTTGTCTAGGCCATTGCACAAAACTGGGTGTTTAATGATGACAAAACATATTGTTGATTTTTCTCATTCTGTGACCAATATTATTTTACAAAATGTTGTGTAAAAAAAGGTATAAAATAACACAAAACTAACAAAAAAAGAAAATCCCCTCTCATGATTAAGAAAGAAAAGAAAACAGTCATATCTTGATGGCTTATTTCAAGAGTATACTTACAAACTCCTTCACTTGACCAGGAAATGAATGTACAATGTATACTCAATTGTTAATTTCATTAGTCACCATAATCATAATGATGTATTCAAAATGAGGTTTCAAAGCATTGTCATTGAGAGGGTCCTGTGTGGCCTAGTGGTTAAGGTGACGGACTTGGAGGTAAGGGCTGCGGGGTTCAATTCCCACGTACATCTCTGGTTTCGTGGGAGTTTTTGGCAAGTCACTTCAGAGCCCTAGCACTACTGGAAAGGACAAAATATTCAATTTTTGTTTTTGCTAGATTTGCTGTCACAACACAAGGAAAGTAGATTCTTGATTGTATACTCGATCAGAGTATCGTTTTTTATTTTGAAATCCTGAAGACAATTGTCAAGAAAGACTAGTTGGCATTTATTTTAAAAGATGTATTGACAAAACTGTAATAAATTTGTATATATATGAAGAAAAGCAATGTATGTTTTATGTTACTTCCATTTGATTATCAGAAATTGATTATTTAAATTATTATTATTAATATTATTATTATTGTTACTATTATTATTATTATTATTATAAATATTAATATTATTGTTGTTGTTGTTATTATTATTATTATCACCATTAATATTATTTATATCATTATTAATATTATTATTAGTATTAGTATTAGTATTACTACTTTATCACAAAGTATCTTATGGTGGAAAGGTGTTTAGAAGCATTTGCTCAAAGTTCACACAATCTGATAAAAGCACCATAACAATAAAGCTACAAACGTTTTCTTCGAAATGCTTACTAAATGATAACCTTTTTCCTGTTATCTTTATCATATTTAGATAGGACAAGAATCATGTGACCTGCTAAATAGATACTATACTATGGAAGGTCAAACACACTTTTAAACACATGGCAACACATTTTGTACATCAACCCTTAGAATGCTGGGTAATATTCTAAAGAAAAAATTCGTTTGCTTTTCGAAACCATAAATATCCGCTTAATTTAGTTGAGGAAAGATTCTCAGGTTGGATCAGAGGCCAGTCGCTAAGGAAACCTTAAATGTCTGCTTAATTTTGATGAGGAAAGATACTCGGAGTAGCAAACAGGTTAGATCACAGGCCAGCCGCCAATTTACTTGGCGTCTGGCCTGGATCCAACCTGTTTGCATAAGCATGAAGTCGGTTCTAGCACTATAAGGGTTAACGCACTTGCATCGGTTGAACATAGAACTAATTACAGGTATTGTAAAAGACATGAGATTGGTGATCTATTTCTCCTTAAAAGTCATATATCGTCAAGTGTTAAGGTAAATAAAATTGTCAAGTTGACTTTAATGTATAACCCATTACCTATGTCAATAAGCAGTGCGGTTTTGAATGAAAGCCAAGGCATGTCGCCAAATCACTATGGTCACCGTGCTATAGATCGCTAAGGACATGTTTGTTTCGAAGAAGACATGAATAGGCGAAGTGTCGCCCCTCTGGTTCCATTTGAAATGTTTTGATTGTTGAAAAGGAAGAGGTTATAGTCTCATATGCGTATCAAACAGTTACCTCCCACGAAAAACATATGTTTGTTTTACATCTATCTTAGGCAGGGAATTGGAACAAATAAATAGAAAAGGAAGTCGCCCTTTTGGTTCCATTTTATGTGTTTTGATTCTTCAAGAAATACATAATTATGATTATTTAATATTTCTCTTAGGCATGGAATTGGGACTCTGGTTTTGATTAGGAGTTTAACGAAGTTTTCAACAGTATTTCATGACAGTGACGATTCTGTAGGCCATATACATTATCGTTTTAGTTTCAGTTCGTAACTGGTTGTTCCATACTGTATTAATTGTATTTGGCAAAATTCTTAAAGCATTCTCAAAATACCCTTTTAGTTTTTGCGAGATCAGTCATTGACAATCTCAGAACTGAAACGTTTGTCATTTCAAATATCAAGCTTGGTTAAATAAGCGGCATCAGAAAGGAAACACTTTTAACTATCCTTCATTGTAAAATACCACCACTAGCTAAATCATTTCTTTTTGTTAAGGTGGTGGACACAGAACTCGGGGAGTCCCGGGTTCGAGCCCCATCGAGACTTCTGGTTCCGTGGCAGTAACCTTTGGCAAAGCCCTGGCCTAGTACTGACGCATCTAAGAAAGCCGTTACTAAACTGGAATAAACTGGATTAATGACCTGACATTTAATTATACTGGAGATTACAAGTCGAGTTGTTCCAAAAATAGTAGACATTCATCTTGATTGATACAAATATACAGCCATGCTTCTTTCACCTTTTCAAAATACCGCCTGTCGAAGAGATCTTAATACAAGCGAAGATTTCTAAATTGCTTTGCTTATTCGATATATGTACATGAATATGAAATAAACGTGAAATATTGTGTAATGTAAGTACGTGATGTCAGTTTAAAAAGTATCATACATACCTCTCAATGATTCTTACCAAAGAAGACAGTCTGGGATTAAATCATCAGGAGTTACAACTCTATGTCTGAGCTTGTCAGTGGTGTAAGACTCGGCTTCACAGGTTCGATCCTTATTCGCAAGTCTTATCTTCTTTGGCTGCGAATTGTTTAATTTAAAAGTTTCATAGGGCAAGGTAGTGAGGCACAGTTTCAGAGACTAGTACTGTTAGGCTTTTGGAAAATGAATGATTATACTTTCGAAAGAATTTCATTGTCACTGAAAATGAATGTCGGTACTTTCGAAAGAACTTCTCTGCTCCTAGGTCGGCATGGTATTCAATCCGAAAGCGCAGGTTACTGAACATGTGTTTGATAAAGTCAATTCATGTTAAAGTATCATTGGGCAAGACACAGTTTTCGAGTCCAGTACGGTTAGATTATAGATTTCTATAGACATTTTAGCGTTTTGGTGACTAAAATGATATTACAAGCACGTTATGCCAGGTTAAATACGTATCGCATTGAATTCTTTTTTCGAAAGTGTTTGTAGTTTTAACCATTTTTTATCGCTTTCCGGATCAATAAACGTTCCGTAACTGGATCGGCGTGTATATTCGGATCCCCTCCGATCCGAAAATAATGTTTACACCTGTGAACACGGGTCCCTTTTGATTGCCGTCGATTGAGTAATATTCCAATGTTGTGTTTGTTTCATCATTTAGAACTCTACCTGTGTATACCCTGAAACATATTTTTTTCACATTTTTGGAATATTTGTATGAAAAATATCTGCACGAAAGGATGAATCACCATTTAAAAATGCGAACAATGAAGCGAAAGAAAGACAACAGACACGTATAATTGGAATGGATTATTTTTAGGCTTTACGTCGTTTTAAACATTATTTCAATAATATCTAGACACTCAGTGAACATGTTCCTTTAAAAGGTCAATTTAACTTTTTATCTGTCCCTGTACAATTTCATTCCTTAGGGTAGAATACCCATAATCCACCATTTTGAAACTCATGTCCTTTCGTCCTGACCGATGTATGCCGAGAACGACCGAAGTAATCTTACGACATAATGAACTTCAAAATGGCGGATTACAGGTATACTTCCTCAAGCCACCTACTGCTTTCCAACATGGATACACAAATACAGTGCCTCAGAAATTCATAACTTATTTTATTATTTCCCTTTCTATTAATGGCTCGTCAATAGTATTACACTATTAATGAGCGATGGACACAAAGGATTGTTTCAAGCTGGGTGTGAACATCAGCATTTCGTTTTTAAGTTTGAGAAAAATCAAAATATATCGATATCAAGATTATATGTGAACATGACTACATGTATGTACCATGTACTCGTCAAATAAAGTATATAATCTGTCATGTTCTGATTTGCGCGAGTGTCCTTTGGCAAATCACTTCAGAGCCCTAGCCTAGTACTGGTGGATCCAGGAAAGTCCTTACATATTTGAAACACTGATGACACGGCGTTAAACAGCATATAAACAAATATGATATTGGGAACGAAGATCAAAATGCATCACAGTCTAGATTCGAATCCAAGAGAATCGATTGGTTTTGGTACCTTAACCATTCGTCCACAGGGTTTTTGCACTACTGTTCTGTATTGGGCGACTTCATCATGTCGGAGCTACTTTGACTTCGACCTCAAACAAAAACAACATTTCACCGACAATAGTATACGTTCACATTTTCGTCATACACTTGCATGTTCAGAGGGCATCCGCAAAACAAATATGACCAATTGTGAATTCACTCTTTATGAGCAAATTCACGTTAAGTCATGTCATGTTGTTTTGATGAACTGTCTTAGAACAAACCCAATAAATATTGTTTTAAAAAACGTGTTTCGAACAATCCTGTTGACAGCAAAGGGTTATGTTAACCTAACACGGTTGAAAGGGTTTTAATGTTAGGCTGGCGTGTTATACAAGCCGATTTTTGTTTACCAATCACAAATCGCCTACTTTAACCGTACGATCAGTAAAATGAATACAGAGTTGAAATTTTAGGACAACTGAATAATAACACTATTGACGAACATTTCATTCAGTACGCCCCTCACTCTTTTATGAATCAATTTGACGCTTGTAGACCATGGGAAAAGGAACTGCAATGCACGATGACAAAAAGAAACGCTCTACCCCTGGACCACTAGAGAAAGAAAAAAAAGAGAGAGAGGGAGGGATGGAGGGAGGGAGGGGGAGAGAGAGAGAGAGGGAGGGAGGGAGGGAGAGACAGAGACAGAGAGGGAGGGAGGGAGAGAGAGAGAAAGAGAGAGAGAGGTTATAGCACTATGAATCATGTTCTCGTTTTCTTATAATAAAACCGTATTAATATGCCACGGACTAATCGCTTGTCGACGTCATAGGACACGAGGCCAAGTTATTAATGGAATTAAATGTATTGATTCGGATAGAAAGGATTAGTGTTGATCGCACCTATGCACAAATATGAATCATGTTTTTTCGACTAAATCTGAGAATGCACGAACAGTTACTAACTATGGGTTTAATACTCGACATTTTAAGAACTCCATATAGGAAAAGTTCCAGATAGACTGTACATTCGTGTAAACTGGATCTTGATCCACATATTTCGTTTAAAGAATAAGACCGTCGAGCATAAAGAAACGTTCCCATGGATATGATGCTAAGACATATAAGGGTAACTTGCGATCTCGCTTTGAAATAAACGATTGAAAAACTAAGGTAGAATACTCATACAGTTTGATATCGATCGGAACCGGAGTTATACGGTTTGATGCGAATGTTTGAAGCCATAACCGACGTTTAACCCTTTCCCAAACCAAAAAAGAACTTTTGACCACTTTGTTGCAGACGACTTTGAAAAGCATTGTGAGAAAAGGGGAAATTGCTCATAACGAGCAATTTCTCCTTTTCCCACAATGTTTTCTGCCTTATCAGAAGATCATTTTCCAATTTCATCACGTTTTGAAATGTCGTCTGCAAACCTTTTCAAATTGGGACAGTCGAAAATTTGTTGGTTGGGAAAGGGTTAATGCAAATAGTTCCGACCCAGACCGATGTTAATCGAGAACGACAGAAGTAATCTAACGAAAGCAATGAAAGAATGAAAGAATGAGTTTTAAAATGGCAGATGATGGGCATTCTACCTTAAACCTTATAGAAGTTAGAAGTCAGAAAGTTTATTGTAAACAGAGGCCACCGACCCATAATACAAAATTTCAAATACAAGTTAACATTTTGTTAGTTGTGTCCCCGATGAGGAAAAAGTTGTTAGTTGAATTTTTAAAATGAACATTATCTATCTTAAGTCTAACTCTATCATTAACTTGGAAACGTATATAGCCAATTTCCAATTTCCGAATAGATGATGCATTGTTGGACTGGAAAAGATGATAAAACCCTTGGCGTTCTTTATTATCAGTATACCAATTGTATAAATAGGTGTTTCTTATATGATCAAATTTTGAACATATGAAGAATACATGGAATTCGTCTTCTAAAAGAAGAGAATCATTTGTTGTGAAACAATGTAAACATATTCGATCTTCTCTATCAATATTATAATGTCTGCCTAATTCTATATTTAATTTATGGTTAGAACACCGAAATCTAGCAAGGCATTTCCGTAGTGGAAAAGATATATCCAGTGATAAATATCGTTCAGGGTTTAAAAGTGTTTTAAAACACTTATAAGTTGCACATCTCGGTGAGTTGTTGACATTATCATGCCAATTCTGTGTTGTGCAATCTATAATCCTTTGTTTAAATGCATTTAAGAATTGTTTCGTGTCACCGACATCTTGAAATAGCCAAACATACCCGAAACCATAAGTAAATAGCAGTTTCTTGATATGAGTTACCCAAGTAGTTCTGCCTGCTTCATCTATTTTCTTTGACATAATGTAGCAATTTCGCGGATAACGATGTTGAGGCATAAAAAGTAACTTAATCCAATAAGATATGCATTTAGTAAAATATTTCACACATAGAGGATACCTACCACATTCTCCCAGAACCATACACGCATTTGTAGTTTGGTTTACTCCTAAAAAATATTGACAGAAGTCTACTTGAATCCTTTCTACATCATTTGAGTATGAATGTCCCCAGATCTCGGACCCATATGTGAGGATGGGGACAATTATAGCATCGAATAATTTGAACATTTCTTGATGCTGAAAGGTGCCGAAACTTTGTTGAAAGCGTTTAAGACCAAACATAGCTTTCTTTGCTTGGGAACATAGTTTCGACTGTGTAGCAGACCATGATAATTTAGAGGTAAAAATAATACCCATTTACTTATATAGTGCAGTTACATTAACAAGGGAGTCGTTGAATTTCCACTTCTCATAATGTCGTAAAGGACCCCCATTTCTAAAAACCATAATTTCTGTTTTCTTTAAATTTACTTTCATTCCAGTTTCAGTACAGAAGTTTGAAACAATATTAAGTTGTTGTTGTAAGTTATTTGCAGTATCAGCACAATTCGCTACATCATCTGCAAAGAGCAAACAATAAATTGTTGGTGCATCGTTAGTTATGAAAATACCGTGTCTACATTGATCTCTTAATTGGGTACAAAGATCATTAATATATATACTGAAGAGCAACGGTGAACACAAATCACCTTGGACCGTTCCGATGTTACAAGAAAATGGACGTGTAATGTGATGTTTGTCAATTTTAACGTGTGCTTTAGAATTTGAATATATTGACATTAAAACTTTTAAAATTTTCCCATTTACTCCTTTGCGGTGCAGTGAGGAAAATAACTTATAGTGATTAACAGTATCGAAAGCCTTTTCGAAATCTACGTATAATACGTAAAAGCGACCCCCGCGTTTAGAAATATATTTTTGAATCATGCTTTGTAAACAAAACATGTTGTCTACTGCTGAATATCCAGCTCGAAACCCAGCTTGCGCTTCATCTATGATGTTAAATTCTGTAGACCACCTTGTAAGTCTTTCAGTTAAGATATGTGAAAATATTTTATACATTACGTTTAATAGGGATATACCTCTGTAATTTGTCGGATCATTTCTCGAACCTGATTTATAGAGTGGAATAATAACACTTTCGTTCCATGTTTCTGGAAAAGTACCAGAATCGAATACTTTGTTGAATAAAACATTGAGAATGGGGATAATTGATTTGGACGTGTTTTTATAGAATTCGGATCCAATACCATCTTTACCGTGCGCTTTTCCACTTTTTAATTTGGATATACCCTTCGCGATTTCCTCATTTGTTATTGGAACATTTAATAACTGGTTTGATTCGTTATTTTGAAATTCTAAGGGCATAATGTCAATATCATATACTGACTGTTGATTTTCTTTATAGACCACTATGGATAGAGAAGAAATAGTGTTAAACCAGCAATTTATCCTACCAGCCACATACTCGGATGATTCAAGCTGTAACTGCGTGACGTAGACTGCAATATCTACGTCTGGATCATTCGGACTAACCAGCCACAAAGGTTTTTACATAAAGAAGAAAACTTAATTATAAACCGCCATTTTAAAACTAATGGTTTCTTCGGATAATTTCGGCTGTTTTTGGTATACATCGGTCGTGACCAGGACTATTTGGTGTACAATCGGGAACTACTCGGGTATTTCCGTGAGCTGTTTTCATTGGATAAACCCGATGTGTTCAGATTGCGGGACAATCGGAACTCTTCGGGTATTTCCGTGAGCTGTGAAATACACCTCGGATATAAGTGTAGGGTTACAATTTTTCGGGTAAATCGGCATCCGCCGATGAACACCTTTTCTAAGCGTGCATGTTAAGTAGTTCAATGTGTATGGAAGTGTTGGACATCCTTTTTAATCACTTTTGATCAGTAACTCATACCAAATGGCGAACTTGTTGTTGTGACATGTATACTTGTTTCCCTTATCAAATTTAACGACTTTTTGGATTTTACAGTCAAGATCTATTTTTAGAAACGAAAGAAAGTGACGTCATTCTCGCGGGAAACAATATGGCGTCATCCCTATTATTTCAGAGGTGTTTTCTATTGGATAAACCCGATGTGCTCAGATTGATTGCGGGACTATTTGTTGTAAAGCGAATAGTCCATCGGTACTACTCGGGTATTTCATGGAGCTGTGAAACCAATCGGAATTACTCGGGTATTTCCATGAGCTGTGAAATACACCTCGGATATAAGTGTAGGGTTACAATTCTGCGGGTAAATCGGCATCCGGCAATTAACACTTTTTCTAAGCGTGCACATTAAGTAGTTCAATGTGTATGGAAGTGTTGGACATCCTTTTAAATCATTTTTTATCAGTAACTCATACCAAAATGGCAAAATTGTTGTTGTGACATGTATAGTCATTTCCTCAATCAATTTTAACGACTTTTTAGATTTCACATATAAGATCTATTTTTAAAACGAAAGTGAAGTGACGGCATTTTCGCGGGAAACAATATGGCGTCATCCCTATTATTTCAGAGGTGTTTTCATTGGATAAACCCGATGTTTTCAGATTGCTGTGAAACCCGATGTGTTCAGATTGGCGAATAGTTCCGGCACCGACCGATGTATACCGAGAACCACCGAAGTAATCCGGCGAGCGATTTAAACAGGTTCGATCACAGGCCAGTCGTCAATTCATTTGGATCCAACCTGTTTAAATATAAGCATGAAATCGTTTCACTATAAGGTTTAACCCTTTACCAAACGCTAAAGCTTCGACTGTCCCTAATTAAACGAGTTTGCAGACGCCATTTCGAAATGTGATAAAATTGAAAAATGATCTTCTGAAAGGACAGAAAACATTCTGGAAAAGAAGAAATTTCTTGTGAAGAACAATTTCTCCTTTTCCCACAATGTTTTGCAGAGTCGTCTGCAACAAACTGGTCAAATGTCGCTATTGTTTAGTAATGGGTTATTATACATAGACGGGAACGTTTCGACTATAAATGATGAAATTCAAGTTTGTGAGTCACATCCCACGTGACTTGATTCAGACTGGTTCAAAACGGATCAAGCCAACTCCTTGGTCGATGTGTAAATCCTTTCTAACACATAAAGAGGGAAAACAATGCAACAAAAGGAGATATAGCTCAGGGCGAGCAATGTCTCCTTTGGTCATATTGACTTCTTCCCAAAAATTTAGTTTTTTTGGCCTTTTCTCTATTTCTTCTTTTTTCCATCTCCCTCTTTTAGGACTCCTTCTTCTTTATGATGTCCTTGTCTTTCTTCTTGTTCTTGTTCTTGTGTTGTTTCTATTGTCTTTTCTCCTGTTTCATCTTTTGCTCAATCTTCCCGTTTCTTCTTGTTCTTCTTTTTCTTGTATTATTTTCAATGTTCTTGTTTTCCTTGTCCTTGTCCTTGTCCTTTTTTTCGTCTTCTTCTCTCTCCCTTTCTCTTTTTTCTCACTTTCTGTATGTCTTTCTCTATGTCTACGTCTCTCTCACATACTCTCTCTCACTCTCTTTCTCTTTCTCTGTCTCTCTCACTCTCTTTCTCTTTCTCTTTCTCTTTCTCTGTCTGTCTGTCTGTCTGTCTGTCTGTCTGTCTGTCTGTCTGTCTGTCTGTCTGTCTGTCTGTCTGTCTGTCTGTCTGTCTGTCTCTCTCTCTCTGTCTCTCTCTCTCTGTGTCTCTCTCTCTCTCTCATTCTCTCTCTCTCTCTCTCTCTCTCTCTCTCTCTCTCTCTCTCTCTCTCTCTCTCTCTCTCTCCCTCTCTCTCTCTCTCTCTCTCTCTTTCTCTTTCTCTCTCTCTCTCTCTCTCTCTCTCTCTCTCTCTCTCTCTCTCTCTCTCTCTCTCTCTCTCTCTCTCTCTCTGTCTTTCTGTCTCTCTGTCTCTGTCTCTCTCTGTCTGTCTCTCTCTCTCTCTCTCTCTCTCTCTCTCTCTCTCTCTCTCTCTCTCTCTCTCTCTCTCTCTCTATTTCTCTATTTCTCTTTTTTTTCTCTCTGCCCCTCTCTCACTTAGTTTGAACGCATATCCACTTGACATTTGGTATTTTCAAGCATTCCAGTATTAGCAATCAAATTAAATGCCGGTCTATTTTTAGGAAATGCATTAGTTTTATTGGCCAATGAAAGAGATTGGATCAAACTTTAGCCTACGTAGTCAACTCTAAAAATAGCTCGAGAAATTACCACTTCGTTTGGAATACACCAAGGAATCGATTCACGACGTCACACGATCGTCTGGTTGTGAAATTCCAGATTGCAGGTCGATATTGAACAGTTTTGGTTCTACAAGTACCGGAAATGGTCTAGGGAAATATGTATTGTTGATAGGGAAAATTGGATTAATATATATTTGCAGTAGACTAAATTCTTTTTTGTGTGTGTGGTGTTCAATGCCATATCATCAATTTTCAGTTATGTAATGTCCTTGATCCACCAGTACTACTGTAGGCTAAGGCTCTGAAGTGACTTGCCAAAGGATTCCCAAGAAACCAGAGTTGTTGATGGGGCTCGAATCCGGGACTCCCCAGTTCTATAGACAAAGTTCAACATGTAGGCTCGTCAAACACAATCAAGAATATAAATGAAAAGAATTAAAGAAATAAATGAAACAAGAGATGAACCAAACAAGTAAAAGAGACCATGTTCATAGGCAGAATTCCCAATACCAAACAATGGCGACATTTGACTGCTTTGTCGCAGACGACTTAAGAAAACATTGTGGGAAAAGGAAAAATTACTCGTAACGAGCAATTTTTCCTTTTCCCACAACGTTCTCTGCTCTTTCTGAAGAATATTTTTCAATTCCATCACACTTTGAAATGTCGTCTGCAAACTCTATCAATGTTGGACACTGGAAAATGCATTGTTTTGGAATGGGTTAACGGGCAATTTCTCCTTTTCCCACAATGTCGTATGTCCTATCAGATCATTTTTTCAATCTTTCACGTTTTGAAATGTCGTCTGCAAACTCTTTCAATTTGGGACAGTCGAAAATTTTGTGTTAAAGGTAAACTAGGTCGGGTAGGGATGATTCATCAAAGCTATTAACGAAAGGACAAACTATGCGAGATAAAAGAAGCTCTTTGTAAACCATATTATCTTAACAACCTACATTACCTGTACCTATACAAAAAACGAATTTGGTCCAAATACCTACATTGTCCTTAATTGGCGAGTACCGTGGGATTTTATTTCATGTGTGCTACAGTTGAGTATTTATAGAAATACATCATTTCGGATTGTTAGTTACTTGACGATTTTAATCATCCAGTTTTCCAGTTCCAAGTTGATTCGTATTGAATAAAAGACAGTAGCCAACTCTTGTGTAAGTATCACTAAGTGGCAGTTGAATTCCAATAAATAATCCATTGTTTACAAATAACGTAGTTGTAAAAATTATTTTCGTTTTGGATATAGGTTTTGTTTCGTTTTTCAATTAATGTATAGGACTCAGTAATGTGTTAACTCTTAAATATATTTCTCTTTCACGAACGCGCTGTCAAAACTCCTGCTTTATCAATACAAAGATTATAGTTTGTTTATTATAGTGTCACTCCTATTGAAATGGCCAGCCAGTTTGGCTTATGAGACACTTTTCACTGATTATACCTAGTACCTTCCAACTTCTATCACTATGCAAGGCGCCAAGCGGATATTTGTCGGTAATCATTAAGTTTAACTAGCTCGCGGCTCCAAAACCGGCTATTTCGGAACAAGTCACACAAGAAACATATCCGGACAAACGCCTCCCGTGGGACTCGAACCTTCGACATCCCCGTCCCGAGGCGGACGTCTTAACCACTAGGTCACGGTGACGAAATGATCCAGACAGGGCTGGCCAATCGGAGGCACACATTTCTATCGAAAACATGTTTTATACTTCATGTGACAATTCAGAGTTATTCCCAATTTCAAAGGCTTTACGATAACTCCTTTTTCGTTGGTATCCATTAAAAATGGATCTGTTGGCGACTCATTACTTCACCATGATTTAGAGGGTAAGTCAAATAATAACAACGAACTAATTACATAATTGGACCGCGTCACGCGAAAAGGGGCACTCGGACATAAATAAAAACCGCTGACTCAGCTCTTTCTTAGCGCTATTATTCCAGCATATAGTCACGAAAGTTATCATTAATATTTATTTAAAGGTATAACTGGATGTCCTCTAAGATGGCAAACAGTGTAGCCCCAGACCAGCCGCCACGTCAGTGACGTGGCGGCTGGTCTGGGGCACACTGTTTGCTATGTCCGAGTGCCCCTTTTCGCGTGACGTGGCCCATATGTTCTCTGGATATATTTTGTTATTTGAATCGCTTATTCTTATGGGTGGTATTTCCATTATGTCCATCTTGTCAAAATCAAAATGTTCTAACTAACAGAAGACATAAAAGAAAACGAGAAAAAAATAAGAAGAAAGAAACACTAAGTCTATCTGTATGATATTGGGAAGAAAACCTTTGTGGTAGACAAATAACATGCTCATCATGTCCATTTCGTCACATTGAGTTTTAAAGATTCTTTCAACAGATGTGTCAAATTCAGGTAAAGTATAAGGTTTGGATTCCATATTCATAGACAATATTTTAAAAAGTCTAAATTACACGAATGCTTTAATACGACGTTCAAAATTACAATATTTCTCGATCCTATTCCTTTAAATGGGACTTTATTCATAAATCTTCATTGAAAACTGCAACAAACAACATTTACAAACCAAAAAAAGTATTTTATATGCGATACTTAGTCGAAGTCATTGCAACAACAATGAAGGTTTGTTCATAACGAACATTTATCTTTCTATCACTAGTTTTTTAAATCTAGATGGTTGTAAGAAGTTTACATCGCGGGCGGCAGTGGTACATAAGTAGAGCGCTGGCCTCTTTTACTGAGGAGGTTCCTGGATTCGATCCCCGTTAGGCGAGGTGAAAATTGCCGGGATAAGCCACGAATCGGTGCGAGTACTGATTTAGTATCCACCTAGAGTGACTAAACCCTTAACAAAACACCAACGTTTCAATTGTCCCAAATTGAAAGAATTTAGAGACGACATTTCAAAATGTAATGAAATTGAAAATAATCTCATAATAGGGTAGAAAACATTGTGGAAAAGGAGAAATTGCTCAAGAGTCGTCTACAATACACTGGTCAAATGTCGTTATTGTTTCGTAATGGGTTTATTAGCTTCAAGCTTCGGTTACAAACGATGTAAAATAGAAATATCAAACTAAACCAAAAAAGGCGCATGAAGTGACACTGTGGTTTGAATCGATCACAAATATCGATCAAGTTGATAAATGATCTATAAACGATCTATTATTCTGTATATATACACAGTCGTTTATGTAAACTGATGAATATTTCATGAATCCCTTTAGCCTCAAACGCCAAGAGCAGGTAATGAGTATGGATGGAGCTTAATGCCGTGTCAACAATTTATCAGTTATGATACGGCTTTCCTTGGTCCACAGGTACTAGGCTAGAGCTCTGAAGTGACATGTCAAAGGTCACTCCCTCGAAACCAGAGGTTTTTGTGGGGGTCAAACCTGGGACACACTAGTACTTAGACCGGCACATTAACCACTAGGCCACGCAGGACTCTTACATTAAATGAGTTCACATGTCTCTCATTGTTAACGAGCGGCATTTCAGTTGATTAAAAATAGAAAAAGAGTAATACCGAGAAATTCTCCATTTTCAGTCAATATGTTAAACCTTTCCCAAACAATAGCTACATTTGACTACTTTGTTTAGAAAACATCGCGGGAAAAGGAGAAATTGCTCGTGACGAGCAATTTTTCCTTTTTCCACAAGGTTTTCTGCTCTATATGAAGAATATCTTTCAATTTCATCACATTTTGAAATGTCGTCTGCAAACTGTTTCAATTTGGGATAGTCGAAAATGTGTTGTTTGGGAAAGGGTTAACCATTGTTGATATTAGTTCTCCAGTTTCAAGCATCCTCTATGCTACATTTCAAATAATTCGGACATCTCTAAAAACTTTATCCGCCATCATACGTCTAAGATGCTGCGGGAGCCTTACAATGTTAGAGAGCATGAAGACTCGATGGATTCGTATTTAGTAAATAAGTTAACAAGACACGAATAGAATTCGTCTTGCCCCTGTATCAAGAACACATTTCTTACCATCATATACTAGTCAAACCGATTTCACTCGGGTTAGTAGGGGTTGCAAAAACTGATTTTGATATACTTGTCCGTGAATACCTAATCTTAATCTGCTCTTGTCCGTAAAATAGTTTTATGGACAATTTTAGTTGAAATAATCATCTTTCCATGAATGCTATTTGGACAGGCTGGACAATGCGGACATTTCATTGTTCTACCCCTTGTCGGGATACACTGTGACAATCTTCCTATAAAACAAAGTTACCTTTACCTTATAGTTGGCCCATCAGAAAATAAAAGCAATTTGTGCGTTGAATCATTTAACAACGTTATGTGCGAACGCGCGTCTTGAACGGTCTACCGTTGGTAAGGAGTCATATACACTATTTGAATCTCATTAGGATGTGTTTTGGATACGTCCATTTTACATCATCGGTGAATCAGGCGTCATAAAGAACAATAAAGAAAAATTGATTCAGCTCTCTTTTCCATTAGGTGTAGGCCCGGTAGGTGTGGTCATATATTTAATTTAGCCCTAAGAATGCTGGGTAATTTTCTAAAAAATAGAAGTTTTGTGTCGACTGCTTTCTAAAACCTTAAGTATCTGCTAATTTGTTGAGGAAAGGTACTCAGAGTAGCAAACGGGTTAGACCACAGGCCATCCGCCAATTTACTTAGCGGCTGGCCTGGATCTAACCTGTTTGCATAGGCATGAAGTCGGTTCCAGCGCTACAAGGGTTGAATCTCATTATAGAACTGTTTGGCTGTGTTTTGGATACGTTGTTTTGCAACACTGGTGAATCAAGCGTCTTAAAGAGTAATTGATTCGGCTCTGTTCAATGGGCCTGGTATTCGTGTGTCGGTTTATTATAAAGTTTAACCCTTATAGTGCTGGAACCGACTTCGTCCTTATGAAAACACGTTAGACCTAGCCCAGCCGCCAAGTAAATTGGCGACTGGCCTGTGATCTTGCCTATTCGCTACTCTGAGTATCATTCTTCATCAAAATTAAGCATATATTTAAAATTTTGAAAAGCAGACGACACGAAAATCCATTTTTTAGAAATTTACCCAACATTCAAAATGTTAAACATATTCTATTTTTTTTATTGACATACAAAAGGCTCCACACGAGAGAATGATACTTGTATTATTCCGCTCCCGTGTTATATGATTTGAATAAATTATAACAATTTTTTGCGGGATCATCGATTAAAGCTTCCCTCCCTGGTAGACTGGTACCATAGAAATAGGTATGGCGAGAAATCTAGATCAAGGTTTAATCTATTGCCAAATAATATCTGTTTGTTGCAGACGATTCTGGAAAACATATTTGGAAAATGATCAATTTCTCCTTTTCCACAATGTTTCTGCCCTGTCTGAAGATTATTTTTCATTTTTTTTCAATTTCCTCATACTTTGACATGTCGTCTGCAAACTTTCGATTTAGAACAGTCAACAATTTAACGTTTGGTAAAGGGTTAAGACACCAAGTCACAAAGTTCAAGCCACATCGATTGTAAAGAATTGTGTTATTGAAGTCTATGATTAACAAAGCGTACTTGATTGAAGAATCGTTCGATCAGTACGTGTTACATGTATAACATAGAAGGGCGTTATTTGATTAGTATACATTATAATTTTGTCTGTGTGCCCAACCTTTTAATAGAAGATATTCTCCTGACTGACTAACGTAATACCGATGGTTCTACCCATCTCGACCGGCCATTAAGTACTGTTAATTAAGTAAGGAGGCAATGAGGAGACACCTCTCCGTACGGGTTCGAATCCCGTTGAGGGGGGATATGGATTTTCATGAAAGGAAGTCTCCAGGCTGACCTAAGGTATACTGATTGTTCCATCCGTCTCGATCGGCCATTAAATGCAGTTAATTGATTAGATCCCTTACGCGCGGGTTCGAATCCCGGTGAGGGGGATGTGGCTTTTCATGAAAGGAAGTCTACCGGCTGACCTAAGGTAAACTGATGGTTCCACCCGTCTAGATCGGCCATTTAATGCAGTTAATTAATGAGACCCCTTACGGACGAGTTCGAATCCCGTTTAGGGGGATATGGGATTTCATGAGAGGTAGTCTCATGATTGACCTGAGGAATTCGGATAGTTCTATCCGTCTCGATCGGCCACTAAGTGAAGTTAAGTTAGGAGTCTCTCTCTGCGTGGGTTCAAAACCAGGCAATGGATATGGGTTTTCATTAATCTCCCAACTGTCCTAAAGAATGCCGATGGACCCGACTTGGCCAGCCCTTATGGACAGTGAGGTATTGGGTCATCCTCTATAATTAATGAGTCGGTAATCGCAACAAAACTGCTATGATGTTGACGCGATGTAAAACCCATATAGATAAGTTAGGATTCCCCTTTTAATCGGTGATACCCCTGGCAATCCAATATAACTGAAAATTGTTGACGAGATATAAAACCCATAAAGGTAAGATAAGATAATGATACCCTTGACAATGCAATATAACTGAAAATTGTTGACGAGATATAAAACCCGTATAAAAAAGGAAGGGTTCCCCTTCCATCGGGGAAGAGCCTGACATTGGAATATAACTGAAAATTGTTGACTTCGTATTTAACCCTTTCCCAAACACCAAATTTTCGACTGTCCCTAATTGAAAGAGATTGCAGACGACATTTCAAAATGTAATGAAATTGAAAAACAATCTTCTGATAGGGCAGAAAACATTGTGGGAAAAGGAGAAAGTGCTCGTTATGAGCAATTTATCCTTTTCCCATAATGTTTTCCATACTCGTCTGCAACAAAGTGGTCAAATGTCGTTATTGTTTGGGAAAGGGTTAAAACACAGGGAAATAAACAAACAAATAGTGTAAAATCCACAATCCAGCACTAAACATTGAGCTACGTGTTTCTTGGCGAAGGCTTCCTCCTTTTTTCATTTAGCATTATAAAAACCATTTCGACATAATACAATTGTCCTCAATATTAGGCGAAAAAGGGTATTTCACATGCATTATTTAACGCAACTTCAACTATTTGAAAAATCGTATGTTGTGGTTACTCTATAGAATCGTCTCGACAACAAATGTTAGTTCTAGAAGAAAGCTCCCTGCTTTTATCATGGTACCCTGGTCTAGATTGACACATTACCAAACAACAACACAATTTAACCACGTTTCAGACGACTCTGAAAATCGTTGTGGGAAAAGGAAAAATTGCTCATAACGAGCAATTTCTCCTTTTCCCGCAATGTTTTCCGCCCGATCAGAAGGTTATTTTCCGATTTTATCACATTTTGAATTGTCGTCTGCAAACCCATTCAATTTGGGACAGTCGAAACTTTGGCGTTTGGTATAGGGTTAAACCAACTTCTTCATTTCGTAAATATTCGACTGCTCAATTCAATTAGTTATTCTCTAGAGCAAATTCGTGATTCAAGGGAAATAATTTGATACCTTACTTCCTTAAATTTAGCCAATGATAGGATCGCTTCTCCTTGGAATTTCCCTGTAAAAGAAAACAAGGACGTTAAATGTTTGGTAACATAAACTCCACCACTTCCTCTATCGAACTATTTTGTATGAATCGAATTGCCTGAAGAAACGTTTACAAGAACAGAACAGACTTTTATTTAGACTAGTACAAAGTACATCATCTACAACTTATATAAAATACAAAACTAATGACAACGTGACAAACATATAGTGGTCGTTACAAAAAGTAACTAAGAAAAAAGCAACAAAAAGAAACATTTTCATTTTTCTACCTTTTTTTTTTTTTTTAGATAAACATATAAAATAATTTACGTCAATATTCAAAAGATAATTATTTACTTCTAGAGCTTCTTTGATAGAATTTACAC
>OX401414.1:7023860-7043860 GCA_947846245.1 Cerastoderma edule
TATTTTCTTTCTTCTAAACGTACTTGTCTCTTTTAAGAGTTCATCAACAAAATGGTCAACCTTCTTTTCTTTCTTTTGAGTCTCACCTGTTGCACATACAGACGCGTGTCTAGCATGACATTGGCTGTAACATTTAGAGCATAAATAAAGCTTGCATTCAAAGCAGAGGTAATGAGCAATGGTCCTAAAAGCTTTTGTTATGTCTTCCGTATTCTCAATGCACTCATCACATGGTACATTACTGTCTAGACTCTTCTGTCGACCTGTCTTTCCCGACTTCCTGAATAGTTCCTTGATCTCCATATGCGAATGTTTCAATGCAGGTTTTCTGAATTGGTATTAATTCATCTGTTTGATTTAATAAACAATCTTTATCCTTCACAGGTGTCCACTGTTTCTAACACACGTCATCCTACATGTTTTATAACAGACTGTGTCTGAAACTGTATATATGTGAATACGTATCCTCCCCCTCCTCGACTAGTAAGAAAGATAAAACTTGTTCCCTGCTCGACGTACAATGATGGTCAGTATGGGGTATTACGACCGGGTACCGACTAACGTGTCGTCGGATGTTCACTGATAACATGCGATAATTTATGTATATACTTCAACTTGCATATGACTACCTGACCCTGATATAATCATTCTCGTGTTTATACATCGTGTCAACAATAGTTATGTTATAATGCGATGACACACTTTTAAACGAAGGAGGATTGTCCAATTATGAAAATGTCTCTATGATCGGTTGACTTTGGGATCTTTACGCCGTTTTCTACAATATTTCAGACATTATGCCGCGGCCGGTTTACCTATTAATATTCCTGTTGTTTCCTTACAAGTATTATCAAATTTTACCTCCAAGTCGCTGACTGCTTTCCCACATGACCGTTATTGGTCAGCTGAGAGATACATTACGAATGTGTCGCCTAACCTTCAAACGGCAGATGGTTTCGACTTCAATTCCCCCCTCATATGGAAACTTAATTATGTATTTCAGGTAAACCCTTCTTTCGAAAGTAAAAAGCTCTTCAAACCAAAATTTCCTTATTTGTCTGATCTGTATTTGCAAGGTAGTATTCATCTGCGTGGCTCAGTGGTTAAGGTGGTGGACTCTTAACACGGGGGTTCGGGTTCGAGCCCCACCGAGGCCATTTAGTTTCGTGACAAAGGTCCCATATGGGTCCTCTTCGTCAGAGCCGTTCCTACATTTTTCAGTTCTAAAACGGCTTTCCTTGATACACCAGTACTAGGCTAGGGCTCTGAAGTGACTTGCCAAAGGCCACTCCCACGAAATATTCCGTGTTTTCATTGGATGATTCCGATGAAATGTGGTCTGCAGTTGTTTTCGATTTGGACCAATCTCTTAACCCGGATTCATCAGGCTTATGATTGGTATTGAAATTTGAAACTTATGGTCCCTTATCGACCTCCCGGGAAATGTCTGAAGTGTTTGTTTTCTTTTCACTTCTCGCACACGACAAATAACAACCTGTACAACTTAACCCTGTTCGGCTACATGAGACTTTTGGGACTGGACCAAATTGAAGGCAACGGCAGATGACAATAATAAATCCCTCTAATCCGTATTTGTTTTGACAATTCAAGTATGCTGTGTCTTAACGTCTAATTGGCTCTTATGAGACCAAAATGACCACGTTTCGATGCGTTTAAGAACAGTTTCATCAGACGAGAGTTTTCATTCATAGCATGGGTACCGTCTATATCCCGTGGTATAGAGGCAAATGGGAAGTATTGTTATAGACCCGGGGACGTGGATTTAAGCCTTTCTAAGTGTAACGTTCGTTGAACGATTATGCAAATTAGGGACCTAATGCATTGTTTGAGAGAACATGCTGGTATATATATATAAATATATATATATAAGGTTTCCGACAAATGCAGTGTTTTTCACTGATCGGATGTGTTTGTCTCTTTGATAGGTTCATCTGCTCGGTTCGTTACATTGGTGGCAGCGGTGGGATTAAGACTCCTCCTTCTATCGGAGTTGCCTTCCTCACGTGTTTCCCAAGGGCCAAGACTCGGGACGAGTCTTCTCGAAAATGGGAGTTATAGCTCGGTTCGTTACATAAGGATTTTTATTGTTCAATACGCCTTTTTGAAGTAATCTTGACCGTTTGAAAGACATACAACAACAAACATATCTCATTTTTGCAGTATAGCTACATAAATTTTCAGGCTATATGACTATTGACAATTCGACTCTATGCGAAACATTCTCCTTTATTATGGCCCAGTCACATAGCCCGGCCGATGTCCGACATCGGTAGAGCTCGGTGGATCTTTTTGGTGCCAACGAGCTCTCCTCATCGGAAGCAGAGCTCGGTGACATGAACGGACTCCGTCCGGACATCTTCAGGCGACCGACCGAACACTGGCCGGTGACCGTACGGAGTCTGTCTCAAAATGGGATATTTTTTGCCGATGTGGCAACAACTACCGGCCCGAGGTCGGCCGGACATCGGAAGGAATACGGCCGCTACCCGAGCAGGTAACAGGACACCGTGCGATCGCCGCCCGGGTTGATAACGGGCTTTGAACAATGACCGGCCGATGCTCGTCCGATGTAACACTGACTTGGGTCCCGATCTATTCTGTTCTTCCTACCTGACATTGTCAGTTCATCACTGTGGCTGCACCGAGGAGACTTCGAATGGCACTGCTCGAACACGAACTGGCTCAAGCAAGGTTCCAGATGAGTGAGCTCGGTGAGAGCCCGGTGAAATTTAGCTCCAAAGTTAAAATTTCACCGAACTGCCACCGATGCGGTTTTAAGCAACACACGCCACGGATGTCCGGCCGGTGTTCGGAAGAGTTCGGTGAAAATCGCAACGGAACCTCATCGTCCGGGCTATGTGATTGGGCATCCCTTCCAAACGCATTATTCATTCAATTGCCCATAATGTCACAGAAATGTTTAATTCGTTAACGTTATCTCAAACGTGCGCATACACCCATGTAAGCAACACACATGCACGTGTACTCTCAGAAGAAAACCCGCACCATACTGATACTTTGAAATGATACAGCTGTATTTAAAGCGGGACCATTGCCGATTTTGTGATTAGAATTCGGTGCAAGGGTGTGGTGTACCTCTCGAGTATCCCTACGTTGACTTGTCTCACAACGTCGTTTTCGGAACTATTTGTAGAGCTTAACTACCGTCACAAAGTTCTGAATACCCGAACGCGCCCTGCGATGGCTAACGTACAGCTTGTCTCTAAAACAGCACAGTAAGTCTGTGTCCTTCATGAAACGCGAATGTTTTTTGTCTATGACAGGTCTACATTGTTTGAGCTCTGCATCCATTCTATACACATTGTTCTTTCTCCATGAACAAACATTTATGTTGTCACATTCTGCAGATATGCCAGTAAGATCAAACCCGCTTATCATAATTTGAGACATAATAACGCCTTCACTGTCCATGCAAAACACTGTGTCCCTCATGCCGTCTATAACATAAATTTTGTCAGGTGACGCAACTGCCAAGTGCCTATCAATATTCAAATATGGCATATCTCTGATTCGTTTCAGAACGGCCCCGCAAATCGAATATATACACACAAAGTATCTAGAAGGCGACCATGCCTCGATTGTGTAGATCCTATCATCAGCAAATTCAATTCCATAACATTTTCCGTCCGTAGCTATACGCTTCACCCAAGTTGCAGGGGTCTCGTTCAGATTTATGTACAAGATTGAACGTATTGAAGGCAGTGTGACAGCCAACAAGGTTTCTATGACCATCTCGGTTTCATCTGTCCAAAAACATGCCATGCTCGTCGCTGAGTCCGAATCAGTGTGTGTTTGATCGATGCGTATTTCGGTAACGTCAAAGGGTGGACTGGGCAAACAGATATAGCGTTCTATGACGTTTGATCCAAGTTTGATTATTTTAATTGATCTATTTATAGAGTCACTGATAATCCATCTCCCGCTATTTAATCCACATATTCCTGATATGCCGCAGTCAGTCCGATCAAGTTCGTGCTTTACTTTCACAAAATCAACCACAGATGGGTTATGTTTATCTTTTTTTATTTTCTTTCTTCTAAACTTACGTGACTGTTTTAAAAGTTTATCTACAAAGTATTCAACCTTCTTTTCTTTCTTTTTAGTCTCACCTGTTGCACACACAGACGTGTGTCTAGCATGACCTTTGCTGTAACACTTAGCGCATAAATAAAGCTTGCATTTAAAGCAGAGGTACTCAGCCATGTTCCTAAAAGCTTCAGTTATATCTTCCGTATTCTTTATACACAGATCACATCGTGCCTTACTGTCTAAACTCTCCTGTCGATCTGTCTCTGCCAACTTTGTGTATAGTTCTTCGATCTCCATATGTGAGGGTTCTAATGGGTAAGGATAAATGAACGATCTGTTAATTCTTTTTCACGTGTTTCTTCATCGATTCCATATCATTTCTGAATTGGTATCAATAAACCGAAGCCGGCTGTCTATAAACTTCTTCAGTTTAATTTACTTCATGTATATCTTTGACATGATAGTTTGCATATAATCAGACATTTTTTACAGCCTTCCACCTTTTCATTTTTACCTTTCCAACAATGTTTTGATACTTTACTTTAGTCGATTGTTTTATCGAAACCACCATTCTTCTTCTGAAAAACAAATTTACAAACATTAATTCTGACAAAATAAACTATATTTGCAAAAAACATTATAAGACATGCCGCAGACAGAAAGATATAACTTAATACAGGCAGACAGACAATCAAAAAGGATATACATTAATATATTCAAACATTTATACATGCATATATTTACACATATTTACAGTCACCCAGCCAGTCAGCCAGACAGACAGGCGGGCGGACAGACAGACAGAGAGATTGACAGACAGATGTTTTCTCTTATACTTATCCAGAATTCGGACAATTCGTTGATTTCGTGGTTATCTTTATTGATTCGTTTCTATAGTTTACTTCTTTGATGCTATCTAGATTTTATCATCACACTGATGCCAACATTGTAAGACATCGAGCAAAGCGGAATCTTAAAACACAATTCCACCCGATCAGTGAAAACACTGTCGTCCACTGACCAGCTGTGCTGTCTATATACATATATCAACGATCGTTACATTAATTTTTTTTTAAACTTATTCATTTTACATCGATTGTGAAACAAGTTCTTACAACTTAGATTAATCACTCTCGATTCTGCTTCCTGGATAAATTGTGACCGTGTGAAAGGGACCCATTTTTTAAATGTTACAGATTTAGGTCAGTTCGTCTTTTAGTCCCGGTTACAAAAAGTATTAACTCACAACTGTGAGTAAGATAATATAGCATTTTTTAATAACAATGGAAATATGGGTCTTCAAACGGTGCGACAAAACTTTTGTCGCAAGTGGCCACCATTAAATGAATGGTTCGAAAGTTTGACGTGTCGGGAGATATTGTCTGATACAAATATTTCTCAATATTTTTCGATCGCGTCAAATTAGTTTGACTAGACAACACACCTGCAGTCAAAGGTCGATTTAATACAAATTGATACACCAAATTTTATACTTACGTTTCTCCGATTTCAATATGTCGCCTCCCACAGATCTATGAAAACAAATGAATAAAGATAAAACTTATTCCCTGGTGCATGCACAATTTTGGGCTGCTTTAAGGATAACAAGAACATGTAGAACTACCGACTTTTATATCACGCGATATTTACTGATAAGGCATCTGAAAAATATATGATCTTACATAAGTGTTGGTTTTATAGAAATATATATAGCACGGGTCAAACAAAGGGAAAGAGACAGATATTGAAGAGGTTATGTCTTTTTTTAGACATTGAGTGTCACGTATTAAACTTCCTTCGACTATGATTTATGTTTCATATCGCGATACAATTGTAGTTATTTGGCCATCATCTATGCCCAAGCATTTTCTGTTGTTCTCAATTCACATTCGTATTTACCCCTATTGACTTTACATCAAGTCAGCACAATATCAGATATGGTTCGACGACCGACTTACAATGATGGAGGGAGACCCAAAATACATATCAGGGCTTTTCAAGATCAATAGAAAAATCGCCGTTTCGTAAATCAGTGAGGAGACTGCTTTGGGTGAAAATGCATGTATGTATGCTAGTCTTATTAATGATCCGTGAACGAAGTTTTTTTCAACATTTGGACATTAATCGTGCTTTGTTTCGCTTCAATAAAACAAAATCCTTCGAGACCAGAAAACTGGACTAGCATGTATCAGAGACATAGATAACAATCATCCCGTCTTTGTGTTTTTCATCCTCAATTTCTCCTTACTTTAGTGTTAAATGCTCCAAAAACAAAACGGCCTTTTTCACCCCTTAGCATAATTGTAAAGTGCCGATTCTGTTTTATAGTTGCCCAAAGTTTTGAAGAGACAATTCTTTTTGTTAAGGATTTATGCATGACTAAATTTATCCTATTTGTTGACAAAAGCAATCATCAATTTTTATTTTTCAGAAAAAAATAGGTTCACTTGTGGCAAGTAAAACTTAAAAACTCTTAACATGATCATAATAGTCTTGACATTGTATGAAAGAGCCAATTGAGCTTGATGGTTGCCCACATTTTCAAAAGGATATTCCTTTGCATAAAAAGAATATTTAAGATTCTCTCTTCCACATTTTCTTCACAAACAAACATCCAGTCATCTTGTTTCTCTTCCTTACTTTCTCATATCTGCAGGATTAAATATCCAAAATTCTTACAGGCATTTTTTTTTAATAATTGTTAAGTGCTGATTCTGTTTCATAATTGCCCCTATTTTCATAGAGATTGTTTTTAACATTAAGTCATAATTGTCGATTTGATAACCCAATTGTGCACACGAATTTTCAGCCATTTTGCATTTTCTAACCATTCTCATATCTGAAAGAACTTAACCCTGTAGGAAGATGTGTGCTAGATCATTTGACATTGTCTTAAACTGCAGACTTGATTTTATAGTTGACATTTCCTCATTGATAAACATTTATGATTCAATATTCATTTGGCTCTTGGACCGAAGGACCCGGGTTGAAATCCCCGTTAGGCGGGGTGAAAATGTGCAGGACAAACCCACAGACTGGCATGATTACTGATTTAGTATCCAGAAAGCAGTCATGGAGAATGGCTTGGAACAAACTTTCAGCTTCCTTCACAATTGAAGATGTAAACCAAATATGATGATAAAACGTTAATATGATAATCCTCATAAGTTTATCCTGACAAACAAACACATTTATTACATTCTGCAACAACAGATCGTCAGCAATTCATATTTTCATCCAACTTTCTTACCCCGAATAAGACAGGAGTGGACCATATACATGGCATTGGTTTGAAAGGCTTAAAGTTATTAATATTTCCAAGGTGACATTTCGTTTCCTATATCCTATTTGATTCAGAGGCACTGGGATGTTTTGTGGAAATGATGCTGCAGAGCCCTGTCTAGAACAGGTGAAATTCAGGATAGCCGCTAAATAACAGAAATACAACACAACAATCTAATATAAACATTCTTTACAAATCAACTATGTCTCATTCACTTAGTATCAAGGGTTGCCAAATCAATTGTTCATTTTGTCCAGGGTGTCCAAAAGCCTTAATGGGCAAGTGAATTTTTACAATTTTACAATATATTCTTTAAATGAACCAGTGCTTGATCTTTACAAACACTTAAAATCACAATCAGATTTCTAGATAGAATGTCTATGTGGTTTCAAATTAGGTGACCTCTGTTGCCTTTTGGTACAGAATACTAAATCCTATTGTCCTCTTTGCTTGATTTCAATATTTTGCATGGGCTGGAACAAGATTTTCATGAAAGTAGTCTTCCTGTTGACATTTGATAAATAAACATGGGTCAACTATCTAAATTTTACTTCAAGATTTGACATTCCCTTGCGAATTGGGAGTAAATGCCATTCAAAGTGATATTCTATTGCTTTAACAAGAGATATAATGTCTGTCTCACCAGGGATAAAGGGTTGTGTGATATACATGGTTAACCCCAAAAGATTGCTGTGTGTATAAAAGAGCAATTGTCTTGGGTCATAATTTTTTTTTTGATCATCTTCTACCAATTGGCAGCACCCCTAATTTAGAGGTATTTGGGGATTAATTCCATACAGCATGCTGTTTTATTGCCCTAATTAGAGACAAGGTGTCTATAGGATTTCAAACTTGACACACAGGAAAAAGGGTTGTGTGATATACATGGGTGACTCAAACTGTTCCTTGCCTGTTTTGATATATGCAAATGTCATAATCAGAAGATAATAAATGATCTTGCCATTTTTCTAATTTCAAGTTTTTGGTTTATGTTATTCATCTTTTTATTTTAAAGATAAGAAAGGTAAAATACTTAGCTGCAAAACATTTTGGTGGAAGGAAAGATTTATGAAATTTAAGAGAAATCCAATAAGAGAGATCCTAAGGATATTTTTGCAATCAGAAGAGGCAGGTGTCTGGGGTGAATTGGGTTATGAATAAAAAAGAAATTAACATTTATTATTGAATGCTTTATTTAAAGATAAAATATATAGCACATAAGAAAACACATGAACATCTATATAAACTGGTCATAAAAAGGAAATTCATATGATACTTTATAAGTATGGTAATGAAACGATTCGCCAAAATTACATCTCAAACAAATGATAATCTCAAACAAATGATAAAGATTCACCACATGCCAATTAACGGTTCCCCACAAAGCAATAACGATATACCAATTTATTGAAATGGTTCCCAAAATACCAGATCAATGCAATAATTGTAACAAAATGTTTCCTCTCATAATTCACAGCTAGGTAACAAACTTGGTAAAATAAAATTCAATCAACATCCATTTATCTTATAATTAAGGAACATGATTATCACTTTTCACTTTTTGTTTATATAACCTTTACTGCTCTATGATTAAAGCCACTCTGAAATAATGTTTGTTTGTTAATATCAACAAAATGAAATATAATACAATATTTATTAACTGTGGTGAATCGTTATTACTGTGTGGAGAATCATTAATACTCATTGGTGACTCATTTTATTAACTTGTGGCAAATTGTTTTTTTAGGCGAATTGTGTCATATTCATATGTTTATACATATATGTTCCAACAAAACATGCTTATACACCAATTTATGTTTCTTAAGATAGGTTTTCTTAAGACATTTTACCCTTTCGGCATTTATGCGACAGCGCAAGAGTGTCAAAGTCGCATTTTTGCGACATTTAGTGGTGTTATGTTGCATTTTTTTTCCATATTTGGTCACAACTGGTCGTTTAAGACAACATTATATAACAAATTTGTTTAAAAAATGATCGTTCCTCAGAAAGAAAAAATAACCAATTTACTGTGAGACTTTGAAGTAATTATCTTTAATAATGATATTTTGAAACTGATCACTGTTGATTTCCTGGAAATGACAGAATTTATTTGGCACTGAGGATGACTTTCTGCTATATATTTGGCGCCAAAGGTTGAAATTAAGCCAATTAATGTTTAGGTTATTAATTGAATAAGTTGTCTTTTTTTAACCTTCTATCTGGTATAGGAATATGCAACCAGTATTAGTCAAAAGCAATAGTAGACATAAAAAATATGGTTGAAATCATTAAAGGATTCATAATAGGAAGTAAGACCCGAAATCATTCTGACAAAGCAAAGGGGATGATTGCTCTATTGGAGCAATTTATGTTTTGTCACAAGGATTTTTCATATATTTTTTTTTGCTAATTAGTACAAAGGGTTGATGATATGTTATATTTAATACATTCATAAAATGAAAACAAGGGTACAGGGCAAAACTGTAGTCTTTTATTTTTATGATTCACTTACTTTAGTTTTGCATTGAACTCTCAAATAGTGATGCCCTTGATTATTTATTGATTTTAACAAGGCATTAAATAAGCATTACACTGTAGTAAATGATGAATAATAATGTAATATAATGTAATAAAGGTGCACTTGTTAAAACTTAGGGCAAATGTTCACCATCTTTTTTGTCTATTCTTCAATAATAGATATATGTAATAACATAACATAACTTAATTAATTCTAAAAACTGAGACATGAAAACCTTATATAATCATAAAAGTTCACTTTGTAACATTTGTAACATTTGTTATTGACATGTGGTGACGTCGAATCGAACCCAGGCCCCGGTACCGAAACACGATCCTCAAGGCAAACAACCCTCTCATTTGCTGAGGCTACCCGATCCAGTCTTCGTATACCCGACCCTGCAACCCCGCCCTGTTCCCAAACCGAGACCCCTAGGCTTCAGGCCTTACAGCGACCGAAAGCTCGAAAAGGACAAACGAAAACAGGAGGTAATAAGGATATAGACATCATGAACTTTTTACAGGAAATGAAGGATGATTTTCGCACTGATTTAGCGTCTCTCAGTAGTAAGATGGATGGAATGGTAGCGTCAATCAATAGCCTGCAGTCCGAAAATGAAAGTCTGAAGAGGGACAATGCCGAGATGAAATTGAAGCTGGATAAAATGGATCTGAAAAATGACAGTTTGGAAGGTCATTCACGTCGAAACAACTTGAGATTTAAGGGTATAAAGGGTCAAATCAACGAAAACTGGAATGACACAGAACGAAGGGTGAGAGACTTCATAAAGCATGATTTGAATAAACCCAATCTCGAAAATGTCGAAATCGAAAGAGCGCACAGAGTAAAGTCATATGATAAAGACAAGTGTACGATCATCGTCAAGTTCTCTAGATACAAGGATCGGGAAGAGATATTAAGGTCGGCAAAGAAATCACTTAAACAAAGCCCCTTTTTCGTCCAAGAAGATTTTACAGAGAAAGTCTTAACATGCAGAAGGGAACTAGGGAAAGCGCTCGTGGACGCCAGAGAGAAGGGTAAATAGGCGGCCACGCATTTTGACAAGCTAATAATAGAAAATGACGTCTTCAAATATGACGAAACAAGTATGGAAATCCATCGGATTGGAGCTAATAGTGTTCACCCGAGAGTTAGGCAAAATACACAAACTGATAAGACGCGGGAAAACATAATTACTCCATTGGATGACGATTTTTGGGGAGGAGCCACTGGCACGGACTAGGGGTATGGTCAAGGCCTTGACGATACGTGTACAAACAAAACATTGAACATTTTAACGTGGAATATTGCCGGTCTATCTAAATATTTAAACGACATTTCTTTTAAACAATACCTTCAAAATCATGACATTATTGGTTTGGTAGAGACTTGGGGAAGCGTTAACGGCGCCTTTGACAATTTTTTACCAGGTTATAAACACTTTGAATGTTTAAGAATAAAAAATAACTCATCATTTAGAAACAGTGGTGGAATAAGTGTTTTCATAAAAGACGAATATTTTTCAAATTGTTTTGTTAAGCGTTTATACCATGGTTTTAATGATTGTATTGTACTCCTTATCAATTCCTGTATATATGACGTTAAGCATGATATTATTCTATTTATAGCATATATTTCCCCCGATGGTTCTCCTATCTATAGAGGACAGGAGGAGACAAATGGTATATTGTTACTTGAAAGCAAAATTGCACAGGTTCGCAATGATCACCCTGAATGTTTTATCTATTTGGCTGGGGATTTGAACGCGAGAACGAGTGATTTACTTGATTATATACCTAGTGATTCTCTCGATTTGGTGTTCGGTACCTCCCTCCAATACAGCAGTGATTGTTTTGATATGCCCCGCTATACCCGAGACAAAGGTAAATTAAACTCATTCGGAAAAACATTGATAGAATTGTGCTGTACTCACAGCATACATATTATCAATGGGCGTTCTAGTAATGACGCAGAGGGCCAGTATACATGTGTGGCGAATGACGGTTGTAGCGTTGTGGATTATCATATCATTTCATCAGAGTTATTTCCCTTTTTAGAATGTTTTAGTATTGAAGACAATGATAGCTCTGACCATTTTCCTTTTCATTCTGTTTTGAGACTTGGTAGAGAATTGCAATTATTTTGCGACAGTTCTGCTTCTTACAATGTGACTTTAGAAAATTACGACCGCTATAAGTGGTGTGAACATCTTAAAGATTCATTTTTATCAAATTATACTGTTAATTTGCAAACTTTTATTAGTGAGAATATGCATATGGATATTACTGATGTAAACAAGTTTGTCTCATCTGTTTTAGATTTATATAAGCAATCTGCTGTTGATATGAAGATAAATTATTGTAATAACGAACACGACGATAAAGTAGTACACCAACCTCATTGGTGGGATTCATATTGTAATGTTTTAAAACGTAAGAAGTTTGCTTTGCTGCGTTTTTATCGTAAAACAAACTCTAAAAAGGATTTGGTAAATTATAAACTAGCAAAAAATGAATTTAAGGCAGTATGCCGAAGAAAAAAGTTGACATTACAAGGCGAAAATAGGCGGATACTTGCACAGGCTTGCAATAATCCCAATTCCTTTTGGTACAAATTGAAATCCTCAAAAAGAAATGATAATAATGTACCAAAATCATATGCAATACCTGGAAAGGAATGGATGTTACATTTTGAATCATTACTTTTTTCTAGAAATAATAATCCAGGTTTGGTAATACCAGAAAGCCCTTTACATATCAATCCGGATATAGATTCATTATTGAACACAGATATCACTCTGGAGGAAGTCAATTATGGTATTCAAAATTTGAAGCCGGGTAAAGCTCATGGTAAAGATGGCTTATCGGCTGAATTTTACAAATCCACAATGAGTTCGATTGGTCCAATCCTAGTAAAGGTGTTTAATAAGATTTTTTCATCAGGGACTTTCCCAAGTGCATGGTCTGAATCAATACTTATTCCAATATTTAAGTCAGGGTCTAAAAGTGACCCAGGAAATTACAGAGGTATTTCTTTACCTAATGTTATGTACAAAATTTTCTCATTTATAATTAACCAACGTCTTACAAAATTTACGGAAGACTTTAATTTGCTCGATGAGTCACAATCTGGATTTAGAAAAGGGTATTCGGCAATCGATAACGTTTTCTGTCTTCAAAGTATGATTCAAAAATATATTTCCAAACCTGGTGGTAGGTTTTATGTGCTGTATATTGATTTTAAAAAAGCTTTCGACTCACTTGATCATCTTAAAGTATTTTCTTGTCTAAACGAAGTCGGAGTTCAAGGGAAACTGTTTCGCATTCTTGTAGCAATGTATAGTAATATTAAGGCATGTATTAAAGTAGATTCAATGTTAACACCACCAATTACGTGTAACATTGGTTTAAAGCAAGGTGATTTGTGTTCACCGATAATTTTTAACATTTTCATTAACCAGTTATGCGTACAGCTCAAAGAGAAGTGCACAGGAGGTATATTCATAACCCCAGAAAGCCCCAAAATTGTCTGTTTAATGTTTGCCGATGATGTGGCTAACTGTGCAGATAGTGCTATAAATTTACAACGTCAATTAAATGTAGTATATACTTTTTGCAAGGAATCAAATATGGTAGTAAACCTTAAAAAGTCGGAAATAACAGTATTCAGAAATGGAGGTCCTCTTCGGAAATACGAAAATTGGCAGTATAGAGGTGAAAATATAAATGTCACATCTGTCTACAAATATATGGGTTTATTGCTTACACCAAAACTCTCATGGTATACTGCAAAACTTAAGCTTGCAGCACAAGCACGTAAATCCATTTATCAAATTAAACAGTTCCAAGTCCCATTTGGCAAATTTTCGTTCGATGAATATTTCAAAATTTTTGATGCGATGGTAACACCAATTTTAACTTATGGAGCTGAAATCTGGGGATATGAATTTTCAGGAAATATTGAACAAATCCATTACAAATATTGTAAAGACTTTTTAGGAGTTAACACATATACAAATAATACAATGGCTATTGGGGAATGTGGGAGATTACCCTTAGCAATTAGTTATAACATTAAGTTTATTAAATACTGGATTAGACTTCTTATACGATGACATAGGACGAATTAACTGGGTCTCGAAAGTAAGAGAGTTTTTATTTACAAATGGTTTTGGTTATGCCTGGATCTCGCAAGAAATTGGGAATACATCTTCTTTTTAAAGCAAATAAAGCAACGATTAAAAGATTGTTACAGCCAGACATGGCACAACGATATTGAAAATTCGTCCAGATCTAGTTTTTATTGTAATTTTAAATCTTTACTTAACACTGAGAGATATATTAAACTTTATCTTCCGTTTTATTATAAACGAGCTTTAGCAAGGTTTAGATGCTCGAACCACAAGCTTAATATTGAAGTAGGACGACATTTTAACACTCAGAAGGAAGATAGAGTATGTCTATACTGCCTTCTTAACAAAGATATAACAGTGATCGAGGACGAATTTCATGCTTTCTTCATTTGTGAAAAATATAGTGAAATCAGAAAAATCTATCTCAATTCATGGTATACATCTTATCCTACCAGGCAAAATCTATACACCATTCTACAAAATGATAACAAATTTATTATACAAAAGCTTTCAATATATGTTACTCATCTTTTAGATGCAGTATGATATGCACATCAAATTTACTTTTATGTTATTATTGACTTTGTATAATTGTATTGTGGGCCAGTGGCCTATTTACTCCAAATAAACTTTTGTAATTGTAATTGTACACTTTTCCTTTAGTGTGGCTCTGAAGCTATTTCCTGTCTTTTCACTTCTAATGAATTTATTTCGTTTAAGTTTTGCCATAGCAAACCCCCTTATTGTCAAAAGAATGTGACATATGTCCTCTAGAAGTCCACTTACAGCACATTCACTTTCTTCATCTACAGTCTCAATTGTATTGCAAAGTCTTTCTATGTAATATTTAACCATAAAGTCTTCCATCAGGGCTTCTTTCAAGATATTTTTGTCCAAAAAACTGTTAGCAGTTTACTATCCGCTCCATGGACCTAACTAGTAAAAAAAAGTTTTCCCTTGGAATTTTTAGGCCAGCCTTGTCCTTTTTTTTATCATCGTAACATATCGTCTAGTTGCATCACTTGGTACACCAGTTGAAAACTCCAACACATGCTTCAGTTTCTGCTTATTATTGCGTGTTCCAGATTTAGAGTATCTTTAATTCGAAGCATGAATAATGTATCCTGCTATGTAAAACAATACCTTCTGTTCATTTTCACTTAGATTGGTAGTTTCTTTTTTGCACTCTTTTTCATTAGTTTTTTCATATTTTCAATTAAGCATTTAGTCATGTTCATTAGAAACACTTGGACAAAGTTGTTGATCTCTTCTGGAAAAGGCGTCTCCTTTTTCTTCATTTCTTCTACTAGTTTATGTATGTCTTCACTCAGTCTTAAAGTATGTAGTTTTGTAAAAAGGGTTTCTCTGTCATCGGACAGGGCAATGTTACAGCGAAGGTCTGTCAGATCTCGGAATATGATGAATGCTTGTTCACTGAAGAATATGTCATTTTCACAGTATTCTGCAATTTCACTTATTGGTGATTTTCCAAACAAATTGTGGAGCGGATTTTTGGAGATGTCTTGAAGGGCACCTTGAAAGGAGTCATTGAAAATCGTCTTATATGTTTCCTTTTTCATCCAGGGTTGGGGTGGCTGTTTGACAGTCTTCTTGCTATCTTTCTCATTTTTTTTCCCTGATTGGTTGGTGTTTGCTGTTGTCTCGTGTTCACTAGCTGAAAATAACCATAGTATGATATTATTGTTTGGAAAGTTTACATCTGCAAAATGCAGATGCTCACTTGATGCTCACTTAATGCTCACTTAAGATGAGGAAAATAAGAACAGTATATCTTTTAGTTTCTAAAACAATGTTAAGTTTTTCTTTTGGATAATTTGGATTCATAAAAAAACCAAACACCAAAGCCTAATTTGGTGTTTTTAAAAAAAACCTTTAGTTTAATTATAAAATATATTAAAAATTAAACAGTAGGTTTAATCATGATCAATATGATTTTTTTAAAATGATGTAACTTTAGAGCAGAGATTTGTAATATAAGCATTTTTTGCAATCAGTCTGTTGATTGATATGAGCAGATGATTTTAAGTGGAGGCTTTGTCCTGCATTACAAAAGAAACCTGGGGATTCCTTCAAGTAGTGTTGAAATTTTGCCACCCATCAGCCTTTCACAAACCATATTGTATTTTATGTTAGAGCTTTCCTGGATGTACCAGTACTATGCTAGAACTCTTCATTCTTTGTAAATAGAGACCTGTTATGATCCAATAAATGAACAACAATTACTGGTAGACATGTGATTATAATTTATAAACCACAATTTACCAATGGTTTTCACAGTGTGATTTCATTACAACTGGTGATATGTTGCACTATGGCATATCCTCAAAAGTGTAGGTTAACTTAAGAAAGTCATGATTAAAATGCTTTGAAATAAACTATTTTTACCATCAAATCATATGCAATAAGAAAGCTATTTCGAAAATCAACTTTATACAGACTCTAAAAGCTAAAAACAAAACTTCTCTTTCATTGGTTCGTTCCAAGACTGATTGTCAATTGTTATTTTCAGTGTGACCATGCCCAAAAAGAGACGCGAATCATTTGGGGTCCAGAGGAAAAACAAACGACGACATGCATCAGAGCAAACACCTTCTTCACTTAACAATGCCTTCCTGCAGGATGCAGAGGATTCTGATAACTTATATGAGGAGGAAGCCCCCATCAACACTGCATTCTGCGAAGACAAAGCAACACAGTGTGGTTTCCCAAGTTCAACTAAAGAACCTGTGGATGAAGCTATGATCACAGTGCCTACCAGAGTTGAAAGTTTGCGTCAGGAACATGTAGATATTCCAAAACCTTTTATCCTTAATCAACATGCTGATGACTTGGAAATCATTTGTTTACACTCAGATCAAATTACCTCGTATTTAAGCGTAAAAATATGTGTGAACCAAGCTGGACTAACTTCTCTGTATGCACATGGGAAGAAAGTAGAACAGGACCATTTTTTTATGGGAACGTGTACCAAAGCTGATGACGACGAGGACCGATATATTGTGCTTTCTTGAGACACTGATGAGCTCTTCTGTTTGCGCTGGAAATATTGATGAAGAGTTTGTTTCTCTGATTCCAGTTGGCAGTGCCATTTCTCACCAGGATTATGGTATGATTGCATATCACGAAGGGAACTTTGGGGCACATTATACCTCTACAATACGAAGTGTTTCTTGTGCACTGCTGATGGAAGACAAAAAGAATAGACCAAGATGTCAACAATGTACAAAATACCGAAGGTGCCTTCAACAAAAATCGAAACGACATGAAAAATTATTATGTAGTGATGTTGACTTCACCAAATCTACCTTTAAGCACACTGACATGCCCCGTGAAATTCTGTTAAAAAAATTGGAGCACCAAAAAGAACAGATCAGGTAATTACAGCACAACATTGACAGACAGGAACGGCAGATTAAAAAGCTGATCAGTAAAGAAGGTGTTTCTCTTGATATGTTTCACTCTGCTGAAATGAATGACTTAATGCAGTCATGTGAAAAGGAGGTAGTGAAGTCGTACCCAGACTCAAATTCGTTCCAACGTCTGTTCTGGGCCCAACAGTTGAAGGCAGTGGGTGCTGACAAAGTTGGAATGCGCTGGCATCCTATGATAATTAGGTGGTGTCTAGCTATAAGACAGAAGTCCCAAGCTGCCTATGACACAGTACGGGACTCTGGATTTGTTAAACTTCCCAGTAATAGGACACTGTTCGATTATTCGCATTTCATCAAGAGTGAACTAGGCTTTAATGAGGATGTCCTTCAGATGCTTCACACTGAGGCAGAAAAGTCCAATTGTTACAAAGAAGAATGGCTAAGCTATTGTGGATTATTGTTTGATGAAGTTAATGTGAAAGAGGACTTGGTCTACAACAAGTATTCCGGTGAACTGATAGGATACTGCAATCTGGAAAATATTGGCAACGCTGTAATGGACTTGGAAAATATGATTCTGTCCAGGGAGAGTGTTGTGGCAAAGTATGTGCTTGTTGTAGTGGTGAGGGGTATTGCAACATCACTCAAATTTCCTTTAGCGGCATTTGCAACACAAAGTATCAGTGCAGACTTCCTTTATTCTATAATTTGGACAGCTATTTCATTTTTGGAAATTCATTTAAAACTTAAAGTTCTTTTTGTCACATGTGATGGCGCCAGTGCTAATAGGAAATTTTTTAATATGCATAAACTTCCAGAGCACAATACTGTTCATTTTTCCTCCATCAGCCCATTTGATACATCAAGAAAACTGTTCTTCATTTCAGATGTACCCCACTTGCTCAAAACTGCACGTAATTGTTTTAGCAATTCTTTTTCCCATAAGTACACACGACGTATGTGGAATAATGGAAAGGACATCTCCTGGATGCATATTGTTCGACTTTTTGAAGAGCATTGCGAGTTAAATTTGTATACTCCTGTTCCAAAGCTCACCAGGAAACATATTGACTTAAATGCATTTTCCTATATGAAAGTTAGCTTAGCTGCTCAAATTTTTAGTGACAGTGTAGCATATGCATTAGAGGATTTATATGGAGGGGAAGTTGCTGAAACTGTGAAATGTATTAAGACCATGAACAAGTTTTTGATATTTTGAATGTAAGGTCTATGGTTGAAGGCAGAAATAAGAGGAATGATAATTTGAAACCTTTTTTAGCTGAAAATGATGAAAGATTGGATTGGCTAATGGTAGATTTTTTAAATTATTTTCGAGATTGGGAGACTGGTATTTCGCAACGCAATGGAAATTTTACACAGAAGGAAAAGTCAGGCATGGGTCTTAGTCATCAGACTATTACAGGACTAAACATAAGTGTTGCATTAATCACTGAATGAACTAAATTTATGTTGAGCAAAGGTGCAAATTTCATTCTGACTTCTGTATTTAACCAAGATCCCCTTGAACAACACTTTGGTCATTACAGACATAAAGGTGGTCACAATAGAAACCCATCGGTCAATGAAGTTAGACATATTTTGACTAATATCAGAACTGTTGGCGCCCAGGCACTTGCCCCTAGACATGGAAACACGCAATTTGAACCTGTTGAATATAATATTGACAACTCAAAGCTGCCAAGAAGGCGTTGACCCTTCCCACTTTCTTTCATTTATCATTGTCCAAATTGAAAGCACCAGTACACAATAAGATTGGCAAAAAATATTTCCTTTATAATTTTGAGTATAGACCATTGAGGCAAAATTATAAAGTACTTACTGGGAGCATTTGCCACTTTTGCCACAGTGGTTTCTCATGATAAGACTTCTGTGTGAACATCATTATTTGCTCAAGTTGCATTAAATCTTAAGATATACATTTGTAAGGTCTTATGATATGAACCATTTAGCCCTTTCTTGTGATTTAGTGGTGATTTAGTGTTTGTATGAATTAAATGTAACTGACAAAAAACTTGCAAGAAGAAAATGATTTCGTATTTTAAGATTGCAGGAGCTATTTAGAAAAATGGAAAGTTGACTTTTAAAGAACACTTTATCCATGTGTGTTAAAATGGTCATTTAAATGATTTGCAACACAAACATTATAATAGTTTCTTGGAGCTGCTTCTTCACATATATGAGGAAGTTTGGAAATCAAAAATCTTTATCTTTAGAACCTGTCACAAGTATCACCCAAAATACTGTAATACAATGTACTACCGAAATACCCAACAATACGGCCTGTAAAGTCTGCCACCGTTCGGTTTTACACAGCCGCTTGCTCTACTTTGTAAATATGTGTTCTTTTATGTTGTTACTGTAAAAATTATTGATGTCTAAAAATTATTCTGCAGAAGTTTGTGATAACTTGTACTTGAAGCCCCGCGGTGTTCACACGTCGTTGCGTATGCAGCGATACGGGCCCGTAGGCCTGGCACCGTCGGGGTTTAAAATTATGTTTGTAATTGTTTGTATATTCATGTATGGTCTTCTTTCATGTTGTGATTGTAAAATATATTATATGATTTTAAAGTTTGATTGACT